>OMNM01011960.1:2725-14473 GCA_900302745.1 Parablennius parvicornis | reverse complement strand
CGAATTCCTCACATTCTGAGAGGTGTGAAGAAAGCAGCTGTACACCAGTCATTAACTGCGATATTCTAAAAATTGAAAACGCAACACATGACATCTGGTAAATGAATATTTATGTGGTCTTAATATATGCAGGATATCATTGTCTGTGTGTGTTCTCATGAAGGGTACAAGTCAAAACTCCCACCCGAGACACACAGAGGCTCACCAGTAAACTAAATCTGATTTATCATCAATTGAACCACCACCCACCAGCTCACTCCTCTTCATAACTACACACATCTCCAAGTACGTTTACACACTGCTTTCACACATTTTCCCTTCCGATTAAGAAACATACCAAGCGGTGGATGATCTGGTGATTCAAGCCTCCAAGCACTCGGCGGCTGAAAATACTACGACGTTGTGCTCTGTTCCAAAAGCAAACCGAAAAACATCTGAGGGTGAAACCTTCACGCGCTCCACTTACCTGTGTGAAGCTGGATCTTTCCAATGACGCCTTCCACCAAACCCAAACACACTGGATTCCAAGCTAACAACAGGTCTGTCGCTGAAACAAAAACAAACACAAAAACCGAATCAGAACGTTTCTGCGAGTGGATGTTTTCAACCAGAAAAACAGCCGGTGAAGACTGAATAATGAAATCAAATAAAGTGATTGTTGAGGCTAACTGATTTACTGGAAGGTGTGAGCGCGTGCACCTGTTCTGTCAGAAGCAGCTAAATGATCACACAGTCAATCTACATGTTAACTAAACAGTCATCCTGTGCGATTTCCTGTTGGAAGCCACACAGTGGCATGATGATTCTGTGCAGAAAGCTGAAGTAGAAAACACAAACCTCATTTATAACTAACAGCAAAAAAATGGTTGTCACAGCTGACTTAACGGCTCGTCGGTCTTAGTGAGGACATTATTGAGCATTGGCATTTTCCTGCTCATCCAAACCAGATAATGAGAACTGCATATTTGATTTGGCACAAGTGTCAGGCCTTCACTATTCATTCAGGCATCAGAAGTACATAGAAAGTGCTCCTTCATTACATACTAGAAGGGCCTGATAATCACGTAATATTACGGCTTCACAATATCCTGCAAATATCAATATACACATTACACATACCACCAAAGTCTGACTTGACGGTGATGTGTTATGTTTCCGTGCAGTGTGGCTGATCAGTTGTAGCCCTGAATATCCACCCACAAGGTAGGTGTGTTTCGAACGAGCTTAATGGGTATTGTGATCGCCAACAGAGATAAGCGAAGTGTAAATTAAGGGGAAGAGAAAAAGAACTGTAATTTTAGAAGACCAATTCTCAAAGCGACAAAACGTCGACATCATTCATCAGCTGTTTATTTTCATAGCAAATCGTATAGTTAACACAACACGCTACAACATCATCCCACGGCCACCAAGCTAATATAATGGGTTCATCTAATCTTCCTCACTTTTTAGTGTAGAATTAGAGGCTTATGTGCACATTCAAAGAAAACCAATGCATTTTCATCTCAGTAGAGACAGTAGTTGGACTGTGTATCAGCCAGTCATGGTGCTGAACTAACTCAGGCGACTGGAATGCCTAGCATTGGTGACGGATTACACATTATGGTGGAGGAAATTGGAAAAATGTGAAGGGCTTGGTCCAGGGTGGAGAACCTAAACTGTAAGCAAGCCCCAGACAATGACGCTTCCTGTTCCACCAGGCAGAGAATTTCATGTACAGACAAAACACTGCAAGGATATTTGGAGGGGAGAGAGGCTCACCGAGAGGAGTAAAGAAAACGCAAGTAACATGAAGACTTCAAAGTAAACGCACAATATCATAGATGTGCTTCACTGTAATCTACAAGGTGAAGTGGAAACAGCGAGGAGTGGAAACCCTTTTTCCAATTAAATAATGAAACAGCGGTGCAACTAAAAACCAGTTCAGGATGGCTGCACAGCCATACAACTTCAGCTCACACACTGGCCAACATGCAGAGCTTCTTGTGACTCTAATGAGACTTTCTTTAGCTCAGTGAAGCAGCTCTGTACTCACTGCCTTCAAAAGTGTGATTCCAACAGCAATGATAAGAAAGCAGGAGTGAGTCTTTGTCACAGTTCTGAACAGGAGGGTCTGTGCTCACTTCTGCTTCTGGACACACTTCAGCAATCACACTATATGCTGGTTGGATCTTGTATTTATTTATTGTGCCTTCATGTTCTTTAACATTGAAAAACAGCAGGGCAGGTCAAACTGTCATAAAACACGATAAGATAATCTTTGGTACTTTCACCTTCTTACATTTCTGTGAGCTATCTGAACTTAAGAGACTGTTCTTCTGTTTGTAACATGAGAGGAAAATTAAATAACTGTAGATGACAAGGCATAGGAATGACGTCTTGTCTGTTTTAATCTTATTTGTTTTAGAATAAGGATGATTAGACTGATATTAATGAGTGAAATCAGTGATGGACCCAATCAGATCGAGACAGAACATCAACCGCTGTCACCATTATAGAATAAAGTAGATTATTCAGGTAAAATCATCAGATAAAGGTGTGATTGTACAAACCGGGTCTGACTGCCATCGTCCCGTCCTTCCTGCTGCACCACAGAGCTCGGTCCCCGCTCTGCAGAATGTACTCGTCTTTGGCTTGAAACAGCTCCATGTTATCCCCTCACGGTTCACGAAATGAAGTAACCAGCTGGCTCGGTGCGGGTTTTTTCCCACAGTTTTGTTTATTTTGTTCCGGGGCGAGAGTAGCGAGCTAGCCGCGGTTAGCCGCTTCAGCACGGGCTGGTCGCTAGCCGCCTGCCCAGCGAGCTAGCAGCTGGATCGGCGTCGTTTATTCCGCCTCTACGCATAGTGACACTCAAAAATCCCCTTTTCCGCCGGAGGAGCGTCTCTTCTCACGACCATGCCCGCACAGAGTATAAGCAGATACACCTCGTTGAGTGAGAAAGAGCCCCAGCCTGGAGCCGCTGAGCGCCGCGTCGTAACGACCGTTTCCTGCTCCAAACAATGACACGTGACTGGGAGTCATCACCGTCATCACCGCGTGCAGGTACCGGCGAAGCGAAGCGCCTGGAGCCTCCGAGGAAAGCACGATCCAGACTCTCACAACATACATCTCAAACCTTCCTGACATTAAAAAAAAAATAAAAATTACGTACTTTTTTTTCCCAACAATGTTTTTATTTGTTTTTATGAGAAATATAAACAATACATGAATTTATATGTAAAGCGCTTTTGGGCGATTTATTTGCGCAATCTACCTATTGAAATGCACCAACAATGGATCAGTTATTTGTGCAAATATCCATTGACCACGCTCACTAACCCTAACCCTGATCCTTACCACTGACCAAAACTTGCATGATCAGTCAATTTGTGCACCAAAAAAGGATTAATTCTTTCTAACTCTTGGTGCTGCATAATCAACCAAAGTGCAATACTAGCCAATCAAATTGGCTAGTATTGCATTTAACCCTTATTGCTGTGCAATCGACCAGTGCTTGCAAAATTGGCTATTATGTGCACTAAGAAACCCTAATGGACACAATGGACACAATGGACACACAAAGCATATCAAAATGTGCAGAATGTTCAGGAATATCTTCCTAGGACTTTTGTTCAACAATTCTGCAACCCATTTCCAAATAAATCACAAAATAAAGCGGGAAAAAAAGGTCACATAAAAAGTGGATGGGAGAGGCACCTCATGGAAGAGATCAAAGGAGAGGCAGGCACTTATAATTTCCTGTGGAATGTTATAGTTTTTATTGTCTTTCATCGGTTTTTTTTTCTGCAAGTTACTAGTCCAGCATCTTTGGTAGCATGGACACAAAAAGCACAAAAAAGTGCAGAACATTCGAGACTAGGTTGCTGCAACTTTTATTAATGATTCGGTAAACCGTTTCCGAAAAAAAAATCCTCAAGAAACTGTGGAAAAAATGTCCCATACAAAGTAGATTGGAGAGGCACCAAATGGAGAAGATCAAAGAAGATAAAACCAAATACCAGGTGGGTCTTTTCTGTGTGGAGGTTGCATGTTCTCCCGACCTGTGCATGGTACTCCACTTTCCTACCATGATTGAAAAACATATATGTGAGGATAGTTGGTGACCTTAAATTGCTCCTCTGTGTGAATGTGAGTGTGTGTGTTTGTCCTGTGATGAACTAGAGACCAGGGTGTATCCTGCCTTCACCCATCGTGAGCTGAATGGGATCGGCTCCAGCACAGGATGAAGCGGCATAGAAGATGGATGTTTTTGTTATTAAGTGACAGAAAGAAAATTAAAAATTGTGATATTTCCTTACAAAATCTTTATACATGAATTTGTTTTGTTAAGTTACAGAAGACGACAATTTGTCTAATTTAAAGCAGTATGCACTCACAACTTTAGCGTCCCCACCCTGAATAGCGAGCCCAGTATGATGACTCAGTGGGGCTGAAGGGAAAGGCAGGGACCAGTTGACCTCAGACACAGAACTAACTGTTCACGCTGCCTTTGAAAATCATTTTACAGGAAGTTTAAATTTAAACAGCTTCCATTGAAGACAGACGGTGGAAACACATGGCAGACTTTGAATATGCTGGACCTTGAGTTTTGTACTGGGTATCAACCCATTTCAAACACAGTATAATGCTTACTACCATGTTATTTATTTCAACAGGCACATGCATTGATTTATTGTTATTGAATGATTTCATATATTGAAGTAAAACATGTTTAATTCTAATATATTCAGTGAATAACTTCCAGTGGGATTTCCTCTTTTGACTATTATTACAGTTGGTATTTTTTATAGAAAATCAAATCCATATTGGAAAACTCTTCTTCACAATTGTGCAAAATTCTTTTAACTTGTGTATTGATTCCTGACTTCTCACCATATACAATTTTTCAGACTTTGAACTTTGACCAACGTGGTCTGATTGGATGATTATTCAGCCTAATTTAACAATTTCTGTCAAGTTTGAGGACATTTTTTTCAAATTGTTCATATGTTTGCAAAAATATGGAAAATCGTTAATGACAGCAATCTTGACTTTTCAAATGGATCCCTTAAAGGGAAGTGTGGGAAGTTAATTGAAAGAAACAACAGTGGATGACCAAGCCATAATTTGTCCACAATTATGCCCTTTATGAATATATTACTATTTACTATTCTTACATTGTATAAAATAATGATTTGGATTATAATCTTGTAACACAAAGAAGGACAATACAATCACAACATAAAATAAAGAGTATAGCAGCATCTTTAAATAAATGTAACTGCAGTTGAATTGATTGCATAATACACACTCAACTCTCTTTCATTTCTCCCTCACACGCCAGTCAGCGACTGCCAAGATGACTGTATACTGCAGTGATCTGCCCTGACTTCAAGCTTCAATCATCAAACGTCATACATTTGGGAAGAGTGGCAACATCTAAATTCCATAGACAGACAAATGATAGATGTCCATCGTCTAATGTTACAAAGAAATAGAGTTATGTAGACATTTTTGTAAATTCAGGCATCAGTCAAGATTCATGTCAAATACATTTTTATTTTCAACCATTCTGTGACTTTCTTTCAACAACGCATCAGCCAGCTACTGAAAACTGTGACCGACACTGAGCCACAATCCAGAATTTGTAAAAGTATTAGGCAGTGACCCTATCATACAAAGAGCTTACAATCTTACTAGTGTGACGCATTACTACACAAACAGGGTGTTCAAAAAAAGTTCCTCTGCAGTCGAGTAACTGACAAGGTTTAAGTGTTTATGATTTGTTTGTTTTTTTTTTTTTGTTTTTAATCACAGTTGGCGATTTAAGGCTTCAGGCCATTCTGTGTTAGTGTCGATACAGATTGTGGCTTTGGTAGAGTTATACAAGAACATTCTGACAATCTGAAACTGTGACTCCGACTAAGCACCAAGTGCTGATTGTCTCACATCTCACCTCTGTTTGTCATGACACATTCATAAGTGTACCAAAATACTTTATAATGATATAAATACTGATATCAGGATTTGAAATATAACAAGTAAAACCAGTTCACATACAAACACTCAAACACATCAATCAAAACTTGTTAAAACTGATATACTTCAAATGAAGTGCCGCTGATTTTCAGCACAATACGTTTTCAATGATGGCAAAGTGCAAAGACAGCAAAATCAGTAATGCACCAAAAAGCAGCATCTAATAAACATATTCACTGTGCTGTGTGACAAAGCAGCTCCGACATAGCCATGTGGCGGTAAAGGGGAAAATGCTTTCCTGTTGACACAGTTCTGCAGTGAGCTCTGCTGAAGCCCCGATGTTTGCACTCGTGTACTAAATAATGTGCTCACTGGATTAAGAAAAGCTTCGTACAATATTTGTTCAGACAAAAGGCAACTACATGTAACATTTCTTAAGAAAATACTTGTGTTTCTCTTCCTTTTAGTAACAAAGGCCTCTTATTCAAACTTCTGCCTGGCAATTGTTGTCAACATCTTAATCATGGCAGCTGTCTTATTATGAAGACATTGGCACAACATAGAAGGCAACGACATCGGCTTGAAAAACATGATTGCACTGAGCTACCATCAATTATGTGCTGAACGGCCGGACATACCAACACGGTTAATCAATACATGCAACTTCCACAAATGCTGTGGTTAGTGGAGGAGGAGAGTGCCAGAGCAGACTTGTTCACTATCAAATATACAGCAGGTGACCTGTCTCTCCTTCCATTCTATGAAGTGTGCAGTCATTATGAGATCTCCTTCGCCGCCTCTACATTCTGCTTGCTGATCATGCCAGGTTCTCCTTTCTGTGCCAGGTTGTCTCCCTCCATCACAGTCTCACCCGGGGGTCTGACTGGCTGATCCTCCAGTTGTTCTAGTTCTTCCAGTATGGTCTGAACACGACGGACTCCGTCCCGTCTCGCCTGCCGTACGTCCGCACGACCCTCTGGGTCGACCGAGTCCAGGGCTAATAGCTCTTTGGTCAGCAGCTCCTCCAGTAGAAGGTATTTCTTGTCGTTCTTTTTCCCATCAAAACACTTCACCTCCTGCTCCAGTTTAGCAACTCGTCCGACTATTTGCTGTACCTTTGTCAAGCCTGGATGGACGGAGCACTGAGGGCCCTGCTCAGCCTCTACTGGTGCAGGAGGGACCTCTGGCGGAACAGCTGTCGTGTCCTGAGCCTCTGGTTTTGGAGGTATTTGAACTGTGATATCTGCAACATGTTGTTGGGGTTGCTCTGGCTTCGGAGGCAGCTGGAACTGTTGCGGTGGTAATTGTTCAGGCTGCTGAGGCTGTTGAGACGTTTGAGGTGGTGCCTGTTGAAACTGCTGGGGTTGTTGGAACTGTTGGGGCTGCTGGAACTGCTGGGGTTGTTGGAACTGTTGGGGCTGCTGAAATTGTTGAGATTGGTGTGCCTGTTGGGGTGGGTGGAACTGTTGGGTTTGGTGTACCTGCTGGGGTTGGTGGTACTGTTGGGTTTGGTGTAGTTGTTGAGGCGGGTGGAACTGTTGGGTTTGGTGTACCTGCTGGGGCGGGTGGTACTGTTGGGTTTGGTGTACCTGCTGGGGTTGGTGGTACTGTTGAGGTTGCTGAAACTGCTGAGGTTGTTGAAAATGTTGGGGTTTCTGGAACGGTTGAGGTTGCTGAAACTGCTGTGGTTGCTGAGGTGGAGGCTGCTGGAACTGATGAGGTTGTTGAGGCTTTTGGATATCGGCTTCTGTGTGCAACGGTTGCTGGAGCTGTGTGTTCTCAGGTTTCTGGGGCACACTTTGTTGCTCCTGCTCCATTTTCTGGGGCTGCTCTCGTGTAAGGACATGCTGTTGAGCCTTCCAAGTAAAAGCAAAAAAAAAAACAGAAAAGTTGTCACAATCTAGGTCAACACACACCAAGAGGGGAATCAAACATTTCTAAAGGATACTCAAAGTTAAAACACAAAAGAGTAAGAGTACCTGTGGTCTTTCTCCCAGCACCTGGGTTACAATAGGAGACTGACTTCTAACATGAGGTGGAAGATGAATAGAAGAAGCATCGCGATGCTGGGGCAACAGTATTGGAGAAGCCCTTTCTCGAGGTGATTGCATTGCAGCAGAATAGCCGGGCCATTCATCTGACTGAAGGCGATGGAAGGGCTGTTGATGCTCAGAGTAAGGTACACGCTGAGAGTAGACAGAGGGATTTAGCTGAGCCTGCGTTTGGCCTCCTCCGCCCTCGTGAATCACCGGAATCGGAATATAACCAGCTTGAAGACCAGTGCTGCTGGGCCGTGGAGGTTGGTGATGTGCGGTGGGATAAATCTGGGTTCAAATGTAATATAATACAACATTTTGTCATTTGTTGCTGATCCAACAAGTTTTACAAACCAGATATCAAATATTGTATGCCATTGGGAACATTTTTTTAATCCTACCTCTGGTGTCTGTGAAACAGGTGAGCCCACCTTCGCAGGCTCAGTGGGGCAGCAGTCTGACGGTCCATGCAATGGCGATCTGGGCCTGCAGTGGAGCCCTGGTGTTGGGGAGGGTGTTCTCCCATCTGTCCGGATAGTCTGTGCAGTGGATGGCTGGATGTAAGAGTAACATGGATGCTGCTGCTGCCTCAGTTCAGCGCCCTCATGGAAGACTGGGATGGGAACATAACCCGGGCGAAGAATAGGGTGCTTCATCTCCCTAACGAATGTCTTCTGGATCTCTTGTGGACTTGGTTCTGGTGGTATGTTGGGTCCATTGGCTGATACATCTCGAACCTGTAGCATAGACAGTAGTAGGATTTTAATTTAATAATTGCAGAAAATCGATTGTTTCACACAACAAATAAATAATATACACTAGAATATACATTATATAAAGAAACACTTAGAAAGTAACAGTAAATGGATTTCACTTGTGTAGCGCTTTTCAACTCTGTGAGCAGCCCCAAAGCACTTGACATCGTTACTCACATTCACCTATGCACATGCACATATGGAGGCGACAGCCATGCAAGGTGCTATCACTCCAATGGGAACAGTTTGAGGTTCAGTGTCTTGCTCAAGAACACTTCGGCATGTGGACAGGTGGAGATGGGAATTGAATCTGACAATATTCCGACTGGGAGATGACCGCTCTACCAACCAAACCAAGTTTATAGGCAACTTTAAGAGTGTTCCAGGTGACTGGCTTGAGAGTAGATGTGTGATGATTAGCATTGTCTTCCCTAACCTTCAGACAACTGTTAATTAGATTTAGTATATTTTTAACCAACTCACTAAAAATGTGCTCCAAAGTGCTTCCAAAACCTTTAACAAAGGTTCACTGCTTTCAACAAAAATGGTTTTTGTTAACTTGAGTGTCCTCAGTCTTGGGATTACTGCAAGGGTTATAGGTTAAAATAATGACAATTCCACAGGGGGACGCCAAAGCTCACACCTCTCACAGTCATAGATACATGAAAATAATTTGTGATTATCACAGACTTTAACTGCATGTCCGGTCAGACAACTGCTGTTGGCGTGCTGGATATTTTGCTTCACATTCACAGTGACATCACCGGGCTAAAGTTCTCGGCTCATCCCCCCAACACACGCACGCACGCACACACATACACACAAGTTTGGCACACCCTTTTTACTAACATGTTATGAGCTCATCGCCAGAGTGTCATTCAGGGAAAGTGAATGTATTTTTCTGTTGCTTATTTTTCTAACACTTGAAGGTATTACAACAGAAATCATAATAGGTAAAATACCTTTGCATACATATAATATGAAGAACTGAATTGTTTTGCTTTAAGTGACCTTCACTGACAAATCCCACTCTTTTCCTGTCGAGTACAAACAACATGAATACCCTCAGATAACATTTTTACGTCTAATATTACTCAATGAATAGCAGGTCCTTATCCATGGAAATAAACTGAGGAAAAAAATGCATGATAAAGAAATGATAATGTAGTGTCCAATGAGCTACAGGATGTTTAGTCCCACTTATAAGTGAAGAGACACCTGCCAATGACAGCCATGGAGAAGTACACAAGCAACAGGTCTGACAGTTTAGCCCTTTTTCAATGATATACTTGGAAAGTGAACAAAGTTCGGGCGAATCTGTGTCCATTGTAAACAAAAACAACAACGCATTTGTGTGTAAACCTGTGGCTTTTTTTTTTTTTTTTGCCCCGAGACAAAAGTTATTTAATAACTGTGAACGACCCTTTGCCCTCTGCCATTTCGGTGTGGGACACTGCACACTGCCAGCACCATTGCACCAATTTTATCCCCCAACAGCTGTGTCTTTCTAGCAGATTCCTCTGGACACTAACTTTGGACAACAGTCCCTCTCTCTCGCTCTCTCTCTCTCTCTCTCTCTCTCTCTCTCTCTCTCTCTCTCTCTCCGAGAGGAAAGATTACCAGCTGGCAGGCTGTGAAGCTCACTCCAGCCCACGGCTTTTCTCTGCAGACCTGTGTGTGTGTTTCCACAACACGTTTTTAATGGGGTTTGATTAGATATCTTGTACTCCACAGGCCGAAGTGAGCCGGACCAGCCGCAGATCCTTGTAAGGGAAAAAGTTTAATATGAGCCGGGGACGTCGCGGTGGTTGATGTTTGAATCGCGCGAGCTGCGCGTGCGGGAGCCTTTTTACATACTGCAGCGTGACTCATCGAGTAATAATAGTGTTAGATCATGACAGGGGGACATAACGGGGTTGATCACCCGTTATAATGGGCTTGTGAGCTGCCTGTGAGGGGGAGGAGGCGCAGCCACACAGGGCCTATAGTCAACAACATTAATACGGAGCTGCGGTGTAGCGCAGCGCTCGTAAAAAAGCCGCACTATAGAGAAAACACGCATTAAAAAATAAAAACAAACACCGACGCAGCTCGACATAAAAATAGCCGTGAAGCGGCGGCGCGCGCCGCTGGACCGCACGCACCAACTTCAGCGACGCTCCGTTACCTTTTTCGAGTCGTGTCTCGGGTCATTCCAGGTGGTCGTGCGGTTGTTGTGATCCACGAAGAAGGGCCATCCAGTCTGCGGGTCGATCTTCACCTCCCAGCCCAGCGGCAGCGGCTCGCTGTCGTTGCTCGCCATCGTCATGACCGGGGACTGAGTCTTCATGCCGTTCATGCTGCTGGCCGTCGAGTACTGAGACATGTTACACGGGCGACGGACGCTTTAAAGATTCCTTCAAGTGACGTGCAAAAGTGGGCTGGAAGTTTCTGGAAATAGCCGGGTTAATGTGGGGGGGCGGACGGCGCTGGAGACGGTGGCATGAGTTCCCAAACTTGTTGTGTCGCAGACCTCCCCACCTCCCGATAGAAGGGCTCTGCTGGGGGTTCTGGGTCTTTTTCACTGAAATCAGCCCTATATGTCCAACATTCAGCGACCTCTGTGCCTGGATCACTGTGTGTGTGTGCTAGACAAGGAAATTCCCTTTCAATAAAAGACCACCCAAACAGATCTGCTCAGACTCCCACATACTAGAACTACATGTGGTGCACAGGGAACTCAGTCTGGATTCCCTATGATTTGGTACACAATTACATAACTGATGGTGAGATGCAGTGTGGGCACATTGACACTCCTTAATCACAAGACTAATCCATTTTTCAGCATTCACACAAAATTATTATTCTGACTTCTTTCATTCTGCAATTCTCTTCCTCCAATCTTTTACCATTTGAACCATTCAGCCATCAAAACGTTCAATACAAAGCAGATGGGAGAGGCACCTCATGGGGAGATCAAAGGAGATCAGCATCTGTTACCATGGAGACACCCACTG
>OMNM01011945.1:3228-14362 GCA_900302745.1 Parablennius parvicornis | reverse complement strand
GTGGAAGCGGAAGCGTTCGGGGTGAGGCTGAGGTTAGAGTGACGGTTTGTGAAAGGGGAAGTGATTTCAGCCGGGCTCGGAGAAAGTTTACAGAAATTTAATGTACTTGAAAGGCATGAAATCACTGTGTGTGTGTGTCTGCGTGTGTGTGTGTGTGTGTGTGTGTGTGTGTGTGTGTGTGTGTGTGTGTGTGTGTGTGTGTGTGTGTGTGTGTGTGTGTGTGTGTGTGTGTGTGAGAGAGAGAGAGAGAGAGAGAGAGAGAGAGAGAGAGACAGAGAGAGAGAGAGAGACACAGAGAGAGAGAGAGAGACAGAGAGAGAGAGAGAGAGAAAGAGAGAGACAGAGAGAGAGAGAGAGAGAGAGAGAGAGAGAGAGAGAGAGAGAGAGAGAGAGAGAGAGAGAGAGAGAGAGAGAGAGAGAGAGAGAGAGAGAGAGAGAGAGAGAGAGAGAGAGAGAGAGAGAGAGAGAGAGAGGCAGAGAGACAGAGAGACAGAGAGACAGAGAGAGAGACTGTTTCTCTGTGTGACTGGTAAGTGCAATGATTGACTCTAACCCTCAATGACCTGAAGTGAGACACATTTGAACGATAAGATGAACAGATGATATCATTTCTATATGCTAAACTTAAAACAGAAGCTTAACTAAGCGTCAACACTGAAAACAGTGTACCAGCTACCACAGGTCTGTAAACATGAATCTATAGGCTCACTAAATGATTTGTTTAATCTTTGCACAAATATAGAGCCTTCCCATCACTTTGACATTGCCAAGCAACCACACCGCAGGAAGTCAGTATGACCGGCCAAGAACTTGTTACAACAACATGTTACTCACAGTTCTGTTGGTGTATGGATTATTCAGATGCAAAGTGAGGATTTGTTCTCTGGCTGTTCCCCCCTGCAGTGTTAATGCTGTGCTACGCCAAGCTAAGGCCCTCTTTACACCATGTTTCCAAGGACGAACAGAAAACCTTTGCAGCATTTTGGGTGTCTGTTTAGATGACAATGATGCTTGGAGCCACTGAAAATGCTACTCTTTGAAAACACTCTGGCTTTATATCCATAGAAACAGGGGAAAACACAATTTTTCTGAAAGGCTGCTATTGTGCATGCGCACTACATCCGTAGTAAATAGTTCTATAACAAGTTGATGAACAATAACAACAATGGTGGCCTCCAGAGTGTCATGACTCCCACTCCATAGCCTCCTTGGACTTTTAAGTTTAGAGTCGAGAGTCACCCATAAGATGAAGCCAACTTGGTAGTCTGTCTGTTACTATGTCTGTGTACTACATTGTTATGTTTATACTGTGTTGTTCTCTGCTCATATGTATGTGTGATTTTATTACAAAAACAAACAACAGCGCCAACTCGTGTTCTGGAATGCCAGCTAAATTGTTATCACTATCTCTGCCGTCTCCATTTAAACCGGCTTTGTTTTCAAAACTCTCCTGAAAAGAAAAGGCAGAAACGATGTGTTTTCATTTAAAATGTTGCAGGACCCACCTGCTTTTCTGACGTCAGTTACATCTCTGGATATGACAATAAAGATGAGTGTGTCATGTTTGTCAACCAATAGTAACAAATATTAATTTTGTAATAAGTTTAACAAAAATAAATACATTCTCCATGTGTGGATTACATGGTTCTTTGGTTATGGATTACATGGTTCACTGAACTGAAATGAATATCAGGAACGTCAGAATATGCAAGTGAATCAAGAAAAAGATCAAATGAAAACAACTCATTTGTACACTGAGTGAAAACCCTGAGTGAATACATTTTCAACCTTTTAACAGTTACAGAAACATTTTATTATCATTGAATATTACCATTAATATGGTTAATAGAGACATTTGTTCCTGCCGGTACACCTACAGCTATATATTGTTTATTCAGTATACACAACAGTGATATTTCTTTCATTTTCATGTTTTGCAGCATTAGATTTTTCTTTTAGATGAACCATGCAACAATATCAGATTATTGTGCTTGAAAATGAAAATAAATTGTCTTGTTTGCCCTTGAGTTTGCTTCATGCCCAGAGCTTTTCTTAATTTCTTATATCTTTCCATTTTTTATTCAAGCAGTAGTGCAATCCTTCAGTTATACATTCAATAATACAATAATTCAGCATTCCATATTATTCTGGGTAGCCATGGTGGGAAAAAAGTTAAGTAAAATGGATGCCACTTTTTGGTTCAAATTACTAGGAGACTCATGAAGGTGTGAGACATTACTCTGAGAATAAAGCAGCAGAAACAAAAGAAAAGAGTCATCTGATTTTCCTTTTACACTTCCTCTCTATCAGTTTATATCACTTTATACACTGTATGTATTCACCCTTTAGTGCTCAGAATAACACTTTAGTGTAAATTAGCGACACATGGACCACATTCTTTATTTTTACAACCAATTTCTGAATTTCACAATAACTTTCAAATGACTGTATGAAAATTCAAATCAAGCCTGAATAAACTTTAACAGATGAAGGAATGTCCTCCCAACATATTCGGTTGTGTTTTGTGAAATAGCAGGAACAAGAATAGCTGAAGTGTTATGAATGAAAATAGCACTCTGTCTAAACTGTAGTGTGTCATACCCAAACAATGTCACTTGGTGCCTCTGGCAATGAAAATATACTCAACTATGAACTGCGTCCATAATTAACATCATATTTATTGTAATGTTTTGGAAATAAAGACCTGGAGCTGAGAGCTAACGCAGGCATGGAACACATTCCTGTCATACTGGTATTCGGTGGATATGGAAGGAATGATGCAAGTCTGGATCATCAATCAGATTGATAGGAGGTATATAAGTGTGGCTAACATGGTGATGCGTTCTAGCGAGGGGGTATTTTCAGTGACATTTACGTTCACGTTATCCTGAGTACCATCCTGTTTTTAACATTGAACATGAGTCCGTCCCAGACTACTGATTAAGGAAAGGCATCCTTGGACCACGGAGTGATCTATGTACAAGGAGCACATCTGCTCGTCTCAAAGGTTAGTGATCATCATGACGTTAAACATCTCTAGGAGGGCTATTAATGAGGTGTTCGGGGAAGTAGCAGCTCCTTTGCTTTCCAGCGATTTCATCAAGCTGGATGACCACAGAGAGAGAGAGAGAGAGAGAGAGGGAGAGAGAGAGAGAGAGAGGGAGAGAAAGAAAGAAAAGACGATTTCCAAATTCTGTATTATTGGCAATGGTATCTCTTGTTCCTCATCTTCTTTTCTGCTTGTGTTTTCTTTCTGTCCCTGCCTTCCTCCTCCCCTCAGTGTTATTCTCACCTCCAGCTCACAAAACTGCAGCCTGGCTGACTCATCACTGGTCTTGCTATTAGGCTCCTGCCAACACTCACTGATTAAATCATAAAGGAAGAGGAAAAATTAGGGTTATTGTACATAGTGGGCCCTATGCATGTGCCAGTGATAAATAAAGAGAACTCAGTAAACAGGGTGATAAAGCCTGCACAGGCAGCAGTATGTTTAAAGTTTTTTTTATTTTTTTTTTTAAGTTACGCTCTCCCCTGTCTGACTTGTGTGTATATCTAATGAATTATGGATGTGCACAGTGGTCAGCAAGAGTACAAGTTTGGAGCTGTGTTATTTTAACAGTAACCACAGAGACGAGGGGTCATACACTTTAAGTTGCATTAATGGACTTTAAGCCACTAGAGGGCACAAGATCCCCAAAACAAGCCAGTAGAGCATCAACCCCTAACATATTAAAAAAAAACTTTTAATTTAAACATACTATATATAAAGATCCCATATTATGCAGAATTCACTTTCTGACAGTAATGTTTGTCACCACAGCCTGTATATGAAGTCCTAAAAGTGAAGGAAGTGTGTCATTTCCCCTCACTCGCTTGCTTGCTCCACCTTTTAGCAAATTTGTGCCCATACAGGCCAATCAAAGATTTTCCCTTGATGATGTCATGTGGGGAAATAACTACTCCCCCTGATAGTGGATACTTCCTTTGACTCTCCCACAGGATGATAAGCTCTGCTCTCTAAAATTCCAACCGGATGCCGTTTTCTCTTGGATAACAAATATGGAATAAGCATGAACAGACACGGCTCATTAGCATTTAAAGGTACAGACACAGAAACAGAAACAGCCTGTTCTCAGTAGAGATCTAAAAGGGCTTTTAGACTGGTTGAAATTCAGGACCAAGGCTATGTTTGGGGCAATATACGTTGAATAAAATATTGTAGGGCCTCTGAAAACTATGTGAAATATGTGAAGTCATACATCAAACAAACGCTGAATATCATTTAGGCCTAACAAGAGTGGTTCCACTGTCAAATTACTTGCTTGTTTAACAAACTTGGTAACAATAAATCGATTTCTGATGTGTGAGAAATACATCTAAAAATCATCTTATCATTGTTTAAACATTGTGTGTATATTAATGATTTCAAATATAGACAACAACAAAGGTGTATGATTTTACTGCTACATCAACAAGGCAATAACCTTTTTATCTGGACTGATAAAATTGAAAATAATTCCACAAATGTATGATTAGAAAATAAAACATCAAATTCAACGAGCGCAACCATCTTTGCAGAACATTATAATAACTAAAATATGAATGCCATTTGGTTGAACATTGAAATGTCTTCCTTATCGGTACTCAGCACCAGACTGTAATGCAACCTCATGCCACAAGTCAGGTTATAGAGTCCTTTCCCTGCACTTTTGACCACAGCATAGTGGAAAATGTATTTTTACAAAATTAGAGTTGTTTGCCATTTTCATGTGGAAAATGAAGGTGAAGTAGCATGCAGGCTTTGTCCATAAAAAAGGAATTGACTCTTAACCTCCACAAAAACAACAGCTTCTACTGCTACTGCTGTCAGTGCTCGCCGCTCTCAGGCCAATTTGACATGTTTACTGAGAGACACTGAGAAGAAAACGCAACTTATATATAAATGTATACACCAACTTTCATATTTCCATTTTGTGTACAGGCCACCATGTTGCTTCTTTGGTATTTTCATGTGAAAGTTGAAATGGGATCTTCCTAGGTAGTAATATCTCGGAACTTCATTCAGAATGCAGCATATAAATGACATTTACACTAATCTGTTAAATCATCATTTTATGTTTACTGTGAAACCAAAATATTAAAGAGATATTATTGGCCTTTTTTATTATGTTTTTTAATGTTTTCATTTATATATTCTCTGTACCCATTGTCCTTCCTTCAGATCCTGTGGGTCTGCCTCTGCATAACTGTCCACTTAAGAGATCACTTGTCAAACATGAATGAATGAATGGAATATTTCATGAATAGATACATGTTGCATGGTGGTGTTGTGGTTAGCACTCTTGTCTCATGGCAAGAAAAACCTTTGTTTGACAAGTTTTGGGACATTATGTTTTCCTGTACAGTCTGAAAACAAATATTTGAGGTTAATCCGTGACTTTAAAATGAATGTGGCTGTGACCTATGTAAGAGATTCCTAGATTTCACGCACCCTCTGATCCTGCGTTTTCAAGATTGATCAATTGAGCAAATTGAAAACAGCCGAAAACAATATTAATAATGGTTACAGTGTAATTTGTAGTGCTGTTTTTATAATATATATGAATTGTATTAACTGCTTCCTTTTGCTATGTCAAGGTTATATAGGTATTGTTCAAGGTTTCTACTTGTAGACATTTCCACAGACAACATGAAATCATGTTTTGACTACATCAACTATTTAACTTTGGGAAAAATCTTCTGACACTCGTGACTTTGCCGTGACGTCAATGGAGGGTGTGTCGATACGTGTGGGACTCAGACGGCGGTGATGCTTTGATTGTGGGAACACCTCTGGCTCTCCATGTCTTTGTATCTCCGTTATGATCTGATTAACATAATCCACAGTCCCAGAATAGCAGCCCTCATATGTTTTCAGGTCCTTCTAGAGCATTGATTCAACCACCTGCTTTGGTGGGATTTAGAGGCATCATTTCTCATGTTGTCTGCATGATCTGCTTTGCATATTTCTCTCTGCTGCAGTGAGCAGTGTGTGCGGTAAATTTTATTAACAGAATCAATCAGCCATGCAAAAGATATTCAAAAGTAGCCCGCGATCAATTTATTGCCCCCGTTTTACCATTCACACTGGCCTCTCTGTTTCATTATAAGGTGTGTGCAGTAAAGTAATCCTGTAGTTCGATGATGGAGAGTGAGAGCTGCTCCCTGTGATAAGGCAGGGTGGATGAGTCATCAGCGGAAGTGAGGCTTGGAAATAAGGAATGTGGAGCCTGTGGCCTCTGGCTGAGATGAAAACCTCAGCTTCAGAGAAAGAGACACTCTCTTGTGCAACTAAGGTGACCCACAAAGATTGTTGGATCCCTTGTTGTATCACTGAGCCTGCACTCATTTACCGAACGTCAATATTGTTATGATTCCTCGTGGCTCCAGCAGGGTGACTCATTTTACCAAAGAAAAAAAGAAGGTGCAAGCTTTTCTACTGTAATTTTTTTCATGCTGGTTTTTGAATTTCCCTGCAATTATTCCATTTCATTTTGCCTGCTTATGTGGGATTTCTGTTTTTTTCCTATATTTTATTATACTGTTAAAGGCATTGAAATTACTGTGATAATTGGTGAAATATAAATAAGACTTCTTTAAAATAAATTGAAAAGAATGTGTGCTGAGACTCAGCATAGAGACACCCAGTACCTGAACTTCAACGTATTCACATTACCATTGCTTGTATTCATGCAGTATTATTACAATAGGCCCTGGGGCTCTCTGTAATTCTGAATTGCTAAGCTAGATGAACGGATGTGTTGGAGGAAATTGCAATTCATTGCACAAACTTAATCTCAAAAAAAGTTAGTACACGTGTCAATTTGTAATTATAAGCAGGACACTATGATTTGCTAAGCTAATAAATTCATAACCGACTCACACGCTGTGCTGTATCTAAAAAAAGTTTGGATATTGGCAACAAAGGACTGGAACTGTGTAACACTGTAAATAATACGTGTTTTCTGCATGTGTATATACATCTGAGGGTTTGGAACAGTGAGTACAATTTTGTCAGTGCTTCACACATTCATCTATTCAGACACACCTACCTGTATATACATTTAAGATTCAGCGTCGTGGTCAAAGACACATCAACACATGGAGCTCGTGAGAACTTAAATTCTCACAACTGGAAGACGGCCTGCTCTACCATCTGAGCTACGGCCGTCCCAGGATTCTCAGTTGGTAATTGTAAATGCTCTGTATTGTTCTGCGCTGTACTCACGGTCCAAATTGTAGAATTGTAGAAAAAAGACACGCCTCTCTGATGTCTTTTGTAGAAGTCCGTGCTTGCCGCAAGCCAAATTCACGGACTTCAAAAAACCTGACTTTTAAACTAAGCACGCATGAATCCAGAAATAATTATATTTGAGAATTTAAATCTGGACTGTAAATAACTATGTATGCTCTCCATGAGAAACATACGTACATTGCTATTCAGAAAAATAGCTAAAGCATTCAAAAACATACATACATTTTAACTAAATGTGAAAAACGAATTTGTAAAACTTTGAATACTCAAGTCAGTCAAAAAAAAAAATTCTGAAAAAGCCAAACATACAGTTGAACATGGTTATTCTTAATTCATCAAAACAATGGCTCCATGTGGTGTTCAGTTTAAATTGGGATATTAGTAAATAACTTGGCTGACTGTTGACGTTACATCAGTTATACTGAAATTTTAATAATGAATTAATTTATTTCAGTTATCAGTTTTGGGGGGATCAGGCCAACTTCAAAATTAAATTGAGAGCTGAATGAAAAGATTGAATGAAATTTAGATTTTCTTTTTTGCCTCAAATATTAATAACTGAAACAAAAACATGGTGTTTACATGTTTTTAAAGAGCTCATGAGCCCAAAATCAAGGTTTGAACCTCTGCTGGTTTGTAGGTCACAGACATCTTTAATGTGAAGGTGGTCACTGATGAAAGGGGAAATGTTCGTTCACATAGTTAACATTTAGGTGGAGAGACATTCCAGGTCTGTGTGAAAAGTCTGTCAGTGTAATGACTTAAGAATTTAAACATTTCCGTGTCCCGTTCTGAAGGCAGGCCTGCTAACACTGCAGCTGTATGACTCCAAATAAAAGTGAACTGGTTTTATTTTGCGCATCACAATCAAAGAATGAGGAGTATGTGCAGTATTTTACCAAATGGACATGGTCCAGGCTGTGTCTGCACAATTGATAAGAAAAGAGGTGAAATGATAAATGATGAGCCCAGGGTTTGCCCTCCAACCTTCTCGCATGAAGCTTTGCGATTAAGGTAATGTAATAAAGGTTTACTATGAGGATAGAGGGGCTGGTGAGTCATAGGTCAGCGGCGGGTGTAAGGTGAGAACATCGGAAAGCCTCAGGCGCTCAGGGAGATAATGAGGCCTCGTGCATCTCCCAAGTGTCCAGCATTAAGAGTTATTACTTCCTCTCTTGCTGTAGCTACAAGCACTTTGTTTCATTCATAGTCTCGATACAACTGCTCACATCATGTAGATAAAGACACACACGCGCGCACCCGCGTTTCTTGTGTCGTTTGATCACAGGGGCTGTAGTTTGTGATTTCAGATGCTTGAATGACTTACATGTTTATGTTATACCTCAAAGCCTTATTCATATCCAGGTCAAAAGAAATTGTGCTTGTGTGATTCACAATCTGCCCTTCAGCCTGCTCATTTTCTCAGCTTCTCGTGATGCAAATACCGAAGATAAGATCTGAGCCAAAAACAACCTTCTGCGTATTTTTAATCTGACATTATGTCAACAGCTAATAGTGTGCCGGCCGGTTCACACGTCTCTGCTCTGATACTAATTAAATCTAAAGCCATTTTTGCAATGAGATGGCCCTCTAAAGGCGTCAATACACCGCCCACTGTTGCTCTACTTCTGCTTCACTGTTCAGTTTGGTGAGCATTGATCACCTTACAGCATGTTATTAACTGCACCTTCACCTCTTTGTGGAGTGAAGTCACCTTTCGGTGTCTTCTGTTTTGCAGCAGTAGTATCAGGAAGCTTACTAAAAGTTAGTCATACTTGGAGTTACACTGCGCGTTTCCCAGAAAAGAAAGTCGTGATTGCATTACATTGAATCCTCACGAAGATCTTAATAGAGAGGTTGTACTGCTGTGAAATATTGGCTGAGATGCTAGACTAAAGATTCACTCATTAAGTTAGATTAGTTACTTGTAATTAAGACCCTGGGCCACACAAATTATTTTAGCCAGTTTCAGTCAATCAGCCATTATAAAAGTCTAATATCTCCACCTACAAGCAGGGCCGTATAGTTTACAGCAGTCGTGCAGACATTTTTTTTGTAAGAAACAAATTAACAGATGAATAAAAACAAGAACCAACAACTTGTAACTGCCTTATTAATAGTAATCTATTACTCATGTGTTGCTGACAAATATAGGATGTTATTTCATAGTTCATTTACCCAACTAAAATTTCAAGCTCATCATCATTGACATTAACATCCATTAATATAATGATGCTATTCTTCCTACTCCAATTAAAATTTTTGTCATTTAAAATTGGGTTTGTATTGTATTTTAACATTTAACAAGAGACTCCCCAGAATGACCCAAGCGATTTGTGTTGTTTATATACTGGCGCTTTAAATTATCTGCAAAAAAGGTTTCAGACTACAAATCCTTCCAATATTTTTACACTCATACACCAAAATGTTTCAAGTATTTTTATTATTTTTTTTTTTTTACATCATATTTTTGATTTTCTGAGATTTTCAGCAAAAATCCTAAAGACAAAACAAAAAAAATGCTTGAAATACTTCAGTTTAGGTCTGAAATATATGACAGTTTAGATGTTTGAATTGAATTATGGGAAAATCTATTTTGACACAGGTACAGTAAGTTTGCCCACACAAATAATCATAATCTGTTAGTTTGCATGGGCCTTTACATAGTAACAAGGTAAACCTCTAAAACACGTGGCACAAATAGTTAAGATTAGAGTAAAGAGAGAGAAACAAGAATAGCATACAGAACAATAAACAATGAATATAGGACGAGTCATGCATTGGGGTCAGTATCCATAGATTTGGAATGTGCAGCTCTGAAGGCAGTGACACCTGCAGGGAGGTGCAGAGAGGACAACAGTAGAGAGAAGACATACAGAAAATAACATGTGATTGAAGCATGTAAAAGCATGGTCGAGGGAGAGTTTCTCAGTGCATCTAAGGTGTCCCAGCAGCTAACCACTGGAGAGTCACCTATACCAATCCTCACTAATATTCTTTGCAAAAAAGAATTAGACTCAGTAATGTATGATTAGAAACATGCTAATTGCTAAGAAGAAGTAGCTTTATGAAAGATGAAGAACTGTGCATCACCGCCCTGCTTTAACTAGTTGTTTACATATTGAGCAACAATAAGTGGTGAGCACTCTTGCCTGATGCAGTTTGCATGTTCTCTCTCTATGTGTCTCTTGTCTCTCAGTACACTGTTTTCTCTAGTAAGTGATACTTTGTTGCCTGTCGTGTTGTTATCTGTATGTCTGTGATGAACTGGTGACCTGTCTCAGGTTTAATTTGCCGTTGCACTCCTGGGATCAGCTCCAGTCTCCCATGACCCTGATATTGGGTGGAACAGTATACAATTTGGATATATCTTTTTGCAGTGTTAATGTCAGCTTGGCATGTTCATCACGTACAGTTTTGCTGAGTTTTTTCGTCCCACTTCATTTTGGTATTTTAGTTATGACAGTATGATAGTTCAAAGACAAGTTGGATTTGGAGCTTGATGGTCTATACATGTGACAACTAATTACCAGAATCTTCATAGTCATAGTTTCTTCTCATCAAATATATATCCACCCATCCTTCCCTTTTCTGTACTACTACTTCAAGGTCAGGGTCAAAGGGCACCCTAAGGCCATCAATCAACTTCACATGCATGTTTTTGTACTGTGAAGAAACCAGCACACTCAAAGAAAACCAACACACACACACACACACACACACACACACACACACACACACACACACACACACACACACACACACACAGACACACTGGTACGTTAGCTTTTAGAGCCTCATAAAGTCCTGTTTAGTCATTTGTAACTAGTTTTATCATAA
>OMNM01011929.1:3393-27840 GCA_900302745.1 Parablennius parvicornis | reverse complement strand
ATTTTAACATTAAACATGTTGCAGTTTACTTTTTTAGCGTCTCATCGAGGTTGTTTTTTTCTTTGTTTTACCAGTTTGGAGAAACAGAAGTTTTGCTTTATTTTTTATTTATTTCTAAAATCGACTCGTTTTATCAAACAAAACACGAGTTCATTTCTAAAAAAAAACTGTATAATATTTCCGTCTGGTTCGTCCTCGTCAAACTTCTCATTTCAACGTCCCCGTTTCTTCAATTTGCAAGTTTAAGCAGCAGAAATTGGCATTAAACCGAGTTATTAAAACACTTTGTCCAATAACGTGGGGGAAAAAAAAGAAGCGGACTGATTAGCATTGACAGTATTTCATAATCCACTTGTTGAAAGCCCTGGGGTGACTGTCGTCATGCACGTTTCACCTCAATCTGGGGAGATTAGGGGCCTTTTGGAAGCTCCAGAATTAAAGAGTTCTGCTCTGACTTGCAGGAATGACCTCGGGTTCTACCGGGATCACGGCTGCTCCTCAACAACAAGTGAACTGCAGCGTTAACGCAACATTTTATAAATTCATCTACTCAGACACTCAGGTGTTTATATGCTTTGTATCATCTAGATTAATTCCATAATAATTCAGATTACATGTGATTATATCTTGTCATAACGTTAGCGTCAGTAATAACTAATGAGTCTCCAGCTTGTCAACATGTCCTCCATTAGAATCAACAGTTACATTTAATTCAGGCTGTAGCAATAAAACATCCTCCTAGATTAAAAGATTAATCCTGATTAATTTGGAAAGCTTCATGTTATTCTGATGGTTTGATGGTTTTTCTAATAAAGGCAGTTTTGAATTTTCTTAAAAAAAAAAAAAATAGAGAATTTTGTTTTAACTGTTGCAATATGTAACAAGTTATTACAAAATGAAACAATGATTATTAAAAAAATGCAACAGATCATTGTGGCGTTATAACACAATGAGTTGAAAACGTATTGCATTATAAAATATTGTACCGTTATTTCATAATGAGATGAAAAATGTATTACATTATTACATATTGTTATTACATGAGTTGAAAATGTGTTATATTGTTACATATTGTTATTACATAGAGTTGAAAATGTGCTATATTACTACATATTGTTATTACATATTAGGTTGAAAATGTGTATATTATTATTGATCTTATTACATAATGAGTTGAAAATGTGTTATATTATTACATATTGTTATTACACGAGTTGAAAATGTGTTATATTATTACATATTGTTATTACATGAGTTGAAAATGTGTTATATTATTACATATTGTTATTACATGACTTGAAAATGTCAAATTATTACATATTGTTATTACACAAGGGGGCGCTGCAGGGCCTCAGTGGACACACGAGGGCAGAAGGGCTGGCCTCTGCCAGCTGAGTGATCCCAGAGTGACCTCAGTGATTAATTCACGGGTAAGTGTGCAGTTAATCAGTTAATTCAGTTTGAAGGTGCATCAGATGAATTAAGTTATCGCGCCGCGGCCCGGTTTATTCCGGGGGTGTAAATCTCCAGTCAGGGAAAGAAAAAAAAAAAAAAAAACCCCAAGTCAAACATCTTAAAGATGAAGTGTGGTTGAGAGTAGGAATACATTACTTTGAGTTCCCACTTGTAAATGAAATTGGTTTTCCTTGCCGGTCGTAAGCGCATTTGCACTGAGTACATTTCAACCTTCACTTCCCCGAGTTAAGATGCAGGAGCAGCGGCGCTTCGCATGTAAATCTCTCAAGTTTAAGCACACAGCCTACGCTGGCTGGCTCGCACTGCCTGTCCCCTTTTCTTCAACACACACACACACGCACACACACACACACACACACACACACACACACAGCACTCCAAATCCGACCCGAGACCTTAAACTCTCTAAGACTCTATAACTTGAATTTCCCATGAAATTCACTGTAGGGCAATTCTGAAACGAGTCGCTGGCGGAGGAACAAATCCGAGACGTACGCAGACCAAAACACACACTCATTAGCACGGCTGCGTCACACACACACACACACACACACACACACACACCTACACACACGCATTAGCATGCACCAGACATCCAGATCTGGCTTTTCTTCCTCCTCTCCGACAGTTTAACGTCTCCTCTGTTTTGTAAAAAACAAAAAAAAAAAACAAAACTTAAAAACGCAGCAGATGCTTGATTACTTTCTGGAGTTAGACTGTCGTCGTGAACTCAGAGAAACTGGTTGAACTCCGGGAGAGAAGAAGAACGGCGTTTGTATTGTAACGTCCCGATTGGCCGATCATCCACAGGGGGCGGAGCTTCTCTAAGAAAATTAATTTTTTTAAATTTGAACTCTGGTCCCGGAGTGAGAAGATTCTAAAAAAAAAAAACCGCGGCTCGGCTCTGAGGTGTGGACGGTAAAAACCATCATGGCCCCGCCCCTCCCTCCACGCCGTGATGTCATCTATTAACCGCAACAATGGCGGACTCCATCCTCCAGGTGGCGCTGCAGAAGCAGGAGCATAGAGCTATAGAACTCAGAGTTATGTAGAAGCAGGAGTCTACTTCTATATCTCTAAGTGCTTTGGGTTGTCTTCTGTGTTCCTGGTGCGTCACAGCGCCCCTACAGGCCTGGCATGTGTACTACAGCCCCGAAGCACGGTTCACGGTGACGCGTGCACGGACTTTTATTTTGCGAACGCCGCGAGGAAAACGACAAGTTGAACGTTGTGGCTCAGAACTTGCGTCCAAAACAAATAAAATCAGTGATTCAAAAGTGCATCAAGAAAATAGAATTCTACTCGTTGAAAATGAGGAAAAAAACAGGAGACAAGTTGTTTTCCAGACTCGAGCCTGATGGCTGAGAGGGAATCTACTCGTTAGCGTGATACTTGTTGAAACCTCCCCAGATGAACCGGAGCGACGCACGAAATAACCACAAATCACAAAAGTTGGCCCGCGACTGAAACCAGCGCAAATCAAACTACCGCTTTTTCAAAATCATGAAACCAAACGGTCCCGACGGGCTCGAGTCTGGCAGCCGGAGGGAAAACAAGCACACACACAAAAAACCTGCTTTTGATTTACATTGGGAGACACACACACACACACACACACACACACACACACACACACACACACACACACACACACACACACACACACACACACACACACACACACACCAGACACACCCGCTCTTTTCAGGGATTATCACAATAACACCAGTGGACTAACACCATCAATCCAAACTCTCCAAGTGTAATATTAAAGATTAAATTACTGTGTGCCAACAGAGAAATCCTTCCAAAAATTTACAACTGCTGCAGTTAGTTTCAGAGTAGTGATTTCTGAGAACCAACTACATAGAGAAAAAAAAAATCTAGTTCCCCCAGAGGTTTCATTTACTTTGAAACAGTTAATTGAACCATGCTAAGCTAACCAATGCTATAAAGTTAGTCTCACCTTACAAGTTTTGAATTATTGCCATATAATAAGTTAAATACTGACATTTTGCATTTGTGTATCAAGTCAGACAAATTGATAACATGTTTCATACTCAGTTACAACAGATTATGTTAAGAGCTGCATGTATTTAATTTGCCTTCTAGATGACTAATTAGTTTAAGCTGCACACATTTGGTTCACAAATCATTGTGTGCCAAGTTATTTTTTTATCCAATTTCAGTTATTTTCACACTAAGCTCATTTGAGCTTTACTTTCACTGTACAAACAATAATTTCCTCAACATAGAACAAGAGAATTCCTCAAAACATTAAACTGTATTCCTTTCTAAAGACACATTCAGGTGGCATATTAACTCCTGGTGCAAGTTTATGAGATGCATGCCAATTTTGTTCAATTGAATTTCTCATGAAATGCTTGGAACATGTTCAACCTGTTAGTTGTTGAAGTTGTTGATAGAGGAGATGTTTTTGAAACAGCATAAAATTCTGTACGTTGGTCCGATTTACCTGGTGAGGCCTTTGACCCAGCATGGGGTCATCTATCAGCACTAAACCGAACGGTGTTTGCTTTTTTTACTGCGCGACCTGTAACTTTATACAGCCTGTTACAAAGCAGACACAAGCAGCAGTGACTGTCAGGAGAGGTTAAGCAACATACAATTCAGGTTTCGCAGGGTCAAAGGCTTTGTCCACATTACAGTGTGTAACAGATTAAAGAGGTGATCTGAGAATAAGCATCTTAAAAAAAAGGTTTCTTTTGCATTAACATAGAGGTTTCTACAAAGCGAAACAGTGAAAAATGATCTGAAAAACTCAAAACAGTTCCTTCGATAGGTAAATAAGTAAGAAGCATTAAACAGTTTTAAAGCTGCTTAAGAAAAAGCAAAACTCCAGCCACATTTAGTCATAGTCATTTTCATTGTAATCTATAGTCACATGCCCACAACTGTCTTATCTTCATTGTGCAGCTGCTGTTAAGATCTTTATGCCAGAGCTATTAAAACAGTCAAATTTCCCTTTGATTTCATTTTTTAAGTCCATACTCCTCAGTCTTACCTGTAAGAGTTGAATGTGAGAGGTCACCGTGGTGTGCTTGCCGGCGTCAGAGCAGGTGACTCCTTCTTTATATGAATGAACACATCACAGGAACAAGTGAGAAACAGGAACACGTCAACAGTTATTCATCAGCTCGGGCCCTCCCTCTGCTGCGCTGGTTTCTCTCTTCACCTGACTAATCCTACAATAGCAGCATTCACAACGCAACCTCGCTATTACCTCTTCAATTCTCCCCAGCTGGAATTAACTCCGAATAGGAGTGCATGAGAGTGTGTATATGTGATCATGGGAATACTTAATAGTAGCTCTCACACACATGAGGGAGGAAAGAGTGTGTTTGCCACATGGGTGTGGTGTTGGGAGTCCAATGGTTAACATTTTCCAGTCGTGACACACCTGAGGTGCATACAGACCGCACTGAGGAATGCTGCGCTGCTCCGCACGGTTTAAGGAGCAACTTCTGATAACAGCTCCGAATTGAAGCCGTGTGCTTCCTCATTGACACCTGCAGAGGCCAAGAGGAAGGACACATCCTCACGGCACAGCGGGGGCTTGGTGCAAGCGTTTTAATTGAGTTACCACGCTTTTGTTTGTTTTTTTTTGTCCGATGATGTCTGGAACAGAACCAGTTATTCTGACGCTGAAGCTCATTTTCAGATTACAGGTCATGTGACAGATGTGTGACCTGGCCGCTCACCAGTGCTGGAGCTGTTTATTCCAAATTCCCCACACACTTGAAATACTTTAGCCAGACTTCAACATAAAGTTTGGCCTGGAACAAAAGTCATATGTAATATGTAGGTCAAAAAGGGCAAGTGTGCAGCAGCGGAAACTCGTGAATTAGTATGAGCATCAAACTTGGGTGCTGAAAAGGAGAAGTGACAGGCTTTTGCCAGCAGCAGTTTGAAGAAGAAGAAACAAAAATCAACAGATATAATTTCATCTCATTCAGCAGATCTGCTGTATGAAGCTCAATATCACATGTGCTGTTGCAATTTTGGATGCATCAAATACAGAAATTTTTTTTCTTTTTTGCATTTTTCCATGTTAATATTTATATAATTGAAATTTCATATATTTTATGAAAAAGTCAACTTTATTTTCAAGTTTTGTGTCTAAATACATTGAAACTTTGAACATTTAGTGTTGTCCTGGTTTGTAGTCATCATGCAATGTCTTATTTTTAATTTTTTACCTCCTAAGTGTTAGCTTTTGTAGGCCTGAGTAAACATACTCGCTGATATTAGGAAGTGCTCAATATCGTCATCGAACACTTCAAATTATTTCTTTTTTCAGAGGAAGTCATTCTGACCCAACATGGGTTACCTGCTTGTGTGAATTTAATTCTTTGTCATGAAGTTCCTCATTTCACTATAATCCTTAGTCCATCACCACAACTTCTGCTGTGTACTTCTCATGGTCACACAAACACTGCAATGTTTCCCCCATGTGCTTTGTCTGGAGTATCTCTTCCTTTCTTTTGAATATGAAAATGATAACTGTTAAAAAAAAAAAACCCAAAAAAACAAAATAGTATTTGCATTTCTGAACAGAACAACCATACATGGTTCAACAAACGCAGCTCAGTAACAGCAGTCAGCTCCACTTTGGACACTTTTTTAATGAAAACCTCGGGAAACTGGTTGAACAGATTGTTCGAGTTCATAATGATAACAAAAACATTCCGAGCTGTGCAACCACTTCAAGGTGGGTGAATACAAACTGGGGTTCCTCTTGAGGTGACGTGCCAACCACCACACCACCAGATTGTAAGTTTTTTTGTTTTTTTTGTTTATTTGGCTCATTGTTTATTTATTTATTTATTTTTTAAATGTAGCATGTTTTTAACTCTTTTGTGTCTTTGTCTGGATTATTCAATAACTGGACCTTTTTTTTTCTTTCCCGACATGCAATATTCCCTTACTTTGGTCCTCTTTTTTTTGGAAGATATCTGTTTCAGTAATAGATACGGTCTTTTTGCAAATCTGTTTTGTATATCGACGAGTAAAATGTCTTTCTGAATTTCATACATTATCTGCAGAACTATCGCCATCATAGAAAAACTGGCTATTTTCATATTTTCAGGAAATATTCCAGTTGCGAGTGATAGGTTTCAGATATATGTACGTAAATGGTTTACTATTTAGTTTGATTATATTTTTGATCTATATCATGTCCATATCATCACCACGTGCTTTATTTGAACAACCTTTAACTCATTAATTCTTCCTTCTCTACCTCACCAAGAAAAATACTGTTCACATTATTAATTATTATGTTCAGTTTCTGTTCACAAAACACTTTGGAAGAGTTGTTATGACTTTGTCCTTTTTTATTACACTATTTATCATTCGCCAGATTGCCTCCATAGTGTTTCCATTTTTAGGAAGTAAATCATGATAGTATTCCTTCTTTTGCTTTTCTACAGTCTTAAATGTTTTATTTCCACCTTCCTAAATTGTACTTTTGATTTGGTGTGAGGGACATCAGCTGACATCTGAGATGTTTTGCATATTGGGTTCATAAATATGATTTGAAGCCAGGGTGAAACAGAAGACCAAGGAGTGGAGGTTGAAGGCGACAAAGATACCTAGTTTCTGCAGACAGTTGGAGTTTGGAGATGTCGCTGACCAGCAGTAAAGCTCTCTATGTAAGAACTATATGTATCACATATAGTCTTGCTGTGACATGACAGTACTTACCGATGCATCAGAATCGGAGTGTGGCCCCCAAATCAGCCATCAATCCAACCTTTCTACTCAGTCAGGGGTATGAGGGCAGGCCACACAAAGACTCCTAACAAGCATGTCAGTGGATCATCCGGAGAAAACGGAGAGACACTCACACACCTGCATTCACGCCCACAGGCAATTTGGAGTCGCCAGTAAGGCTCAAATGCATGTTAATGGATTATGGGGAAAAGAAATGTAGTATTGTACCTGAAAAAAAAACGCCAAAAAAACCCAAGCACGAACAGGGAGAACATAAGCTAACTTGCTGAATAGGATTCTACTGTGGAAATGTGCCTGTTCAGAGAATACAGCCAATTTGAGCAAGAAACATTTTTGACAGTGACAGTGCAAACCACTGCTTCACACTGCCACCCCAAGTCATCCATCCATCCATCTTATATACATCAACTATCATGTTTGGGTTGCATGGAGCTGGGGGGAGAATAGATGACCACCCAAACATGTCTTTCGATTGTGTATCTCAAGAAAATCGATACAGTGACGGGGACAATATGCAAACTCCACACAGGACAGCACCATCAGCTGGCCAGCAACCTCAAACAGCAGGACTCTCCTGCTTTGAGGTAAAAATTAAAATTGAGTGTTCCCATTGACATCATTATATTAGATGTGAAGCCACCATCTCTGTTTGTTAGTTTTTTTTTTTTCTGGAGTAGAATTATAGTAAATAGGAATAAGGATGTTTTTGTTTTACTTCATGTGAAATCCATGTAGCTTAAAACACTCGATTTAACCTGTAGAAATTTAAGTGACTGCTTGACACTGTGTTGCTTACCTGGGGAATTCAAGGCACCAAGAGACATGATTGTGTCTCGCCATTCATGTGCATGTACTTTACAACGTCGTGGAACACAAGTTTGAGGGGTTTGAAGGTGTTTCCAGATCTCAGTTTAACTGAGCCTTATGAGATCCATCCTAGTTTTAACCTGCCTGTCAATAAAGCATTATTATTAAGTTTTTTCTCATGTTGGCAATCATATAAATAAATGCTCAACACTGATTAATCTGTGAGAGGAAAAGTGCTTATTTCAGTGTTTAATGCTCAGACAGTTGGGAAACTTTTTCTCCCCCCAGCGATGTCAGTTGTTGAAAATGTAAACTCATGCAAATCTGTGGAATCCGCTCTCGTGCAGACCGTATGTTAAACATCTTAATCCTCGCACGAGTGCACAAACCATAAAATCAAATGAGAGCTCATCCAAACAAATGTTCTTTCACGTGACACTGAGCCCGTGAAGACGTGGAGTTTTGCTCCAAAGCAAGTATGCAAAACCTAACTTATTTTTTCTTTTTTCTTTTTTTTTTTAACAGTATTTAGCCTGTTCAGATTTCCTAGTGATGTGAAAATAATTGTCTTTCGGTCATCCGGGAGTAGTTATTGATTTTTTCCACTGGAGGGCAGTAAAGACTGGGTGAACTCGACATGTTTCTCCAGCAAAGGAAGTAAATAAAGGTAAAATAAGGCATGCGTTTGTTAATTAAATCTGTATATGCACACTTGAACAAATGTCTTTTACTGTCTACGAAATCAGCCATGGACAAGAACATATTTTTATTTTGATCGATCAAGAAATCAGATTATTCATAATATTATACTGTTTCTTTTCAAAATCCTTTCAGACATTACCAATAAATTCAGAATTTTTTTTTCATGAATTATTAGCAGAAACGCAAAAATCTATCATCATCAAAATCACTAAAGTACTATTTAGATATACATAAACCAGATTAAAACTACTATACTGCTTCTTACATTATTAAGTTTCACTGAATTTCTGTCAAATATGGATTACATGCTGTTGATAATTAAAGTAAGTACTAATAGGGTGATCATGTTCAACACATGATATCCTTCAATCCTGCCTAGTGTTTCTCATCAGCAGGGCCCAAAATGGTTGTTCACTTTGGGAAACGCACACAGGAGAGCCTCTTCCACAAAATTGTCTCAGGCTGACAGGAAACTCTGCGGTGGGTGTGGCAGACGAGTTCAACTGGAGAATTACACGATCTGAGGGCATCCAATGGCTGAATGAGGTGTGACTTCTGTGGCTTGCATTTCTGCTAAAGTATCTGTCTGGTGTGTGAATACAATATACATATATCCTTCTCATTGTCATTAAAGATACACTGTATGCTGAAAAACATCAAATATTTTCAAAATGTAAATAATTCTGATATTAAGGGAGAAACTCAAATTAGCTAAAAATGATTGAAAGCCCACACTGAGGCTTTACACCATATGGTTTTGGTTGATTACCATTTCAATATTGTGGTTTCACTTTATACTCATAAACCTTGCTTGAAGGGTGAACTATTGTGCACAATAATTTCCTGGTACTAAGTAATTCCTTTCTTTTCTGCCCGTCCTTCTTCCCATGTAGCATGTAATGGAAATAGTTTCAGCGTTGCTTCAGTTTTGGTGCTGTTGAGACCTGCAGGCGTCCAATCTGCTGGCTGCCCACTGAAGGCGTTGATGACATTATATTCTAGTATGGGGCCGCCTTTCAACTGATGTGCCTCCATCTAATGCACTTACACAGTGAGGCCTTTCTTGGTGAAGTGGTTAAAAGTTACAACTGAAAACATCTTTGCATACACTGTTTGATACCTCTCTATTATTGACCTCTCGCAAAGCTTCACAAGGAATTTTGCAAACGTATATAAAGGCTATTGCATGGTGTTCACGTGTTCTTTATGTCAGAAGCTGTCTTACTGTATTATATAATTCCACAAGATTTCTTAGACCAGCAAATATGATTTTAGGGAGGAAAGTATTCCCTTTGTCTGCTATTCTATTTGTAATGAGCTTGAAAATGGTATTTAGTAATATGATGATTTCAGTTATTGAAAGAAGTTTATATATCCATGTCTACTATACTGTAATGTATCAGATTGAAAAGGCAGAAAGGAAACTTTAAATTAACATTCAAGAATGTACAGGATCTTTGTAAAGAACCCGAAGACATCAGTGGAATGAATAGCAACGTGTGTTATGTGCAAAGGTTGATGAATGTAAAAATACTACGACGGATTTAAAGTGAAAACATTGCTTCTGTTACTGGAAGTCACGGTAACTTACTGTAAGTGGAACTATGATAAAGACAACTTGAATTACCTGTTGAAGCATTCCATTGTGGGAGGAACATTTATAAGCAACACATGGTCGGAAGCTTTGTTGATGATATTTGTACTCGGTACGTCTCATCAGGAGCGTCTATCTGCTGCTGCACACAGGTAAAACATTATTCATTCATCCATCCACTTTTACTCAGCTGGTTGTTAATCGACTGCTTACTCGTATTACATCAAAAATATGAAATGACTTTCAGAAAAAAATGGCCTCCATGTTGTCCGAGGAGCAGTTCCGATGCATAATCTGCCTGGATCTCTTCAACAAACCTGTTTCTCTCCCGTGCGGACATAATTTCTGCCTGGACTGCATCGAGCGCTACTGGATGATGACTAAACCCAAAACTGACTGTCCGTGCTGCAAAGAACTTTTCATCAGATGTCCAGACCTCAGAGTCAATCTGGCCCTGAAAGATATCACCGAGCAATTCAAAAAGTCTGTCGATATTATTTATTATGTAATGTTCACACATGCTGCATGGTGAAATTTGATGACAATTGCTGTTTTTTTCCCTCCCCATTCAAAAGATATCTGAAGCTCAAAACAACACAGAAGCCAGTACCAGCAAAGAGGACTTTTTCAAACGCTGCTCAGCCGGTAACTGACCGAGTTACCTGCGACGTCTGCCAAGGAAATGAGGTGCCAGCGGTCAAGTCATGCCTCTCCTGCCAGATGTCTTACTGCCAAGCTCACCTGATGCCTCACCTGAAGGATGCGGGGATGACGAACCACCAGCTCACCGCTCCGGTTGCCTCCGTCCCCAGTCGCCTCTGCAGGAGCCACAACAAGCGCCTGGACATGTTCTGCAAGAATGACCAGATGCCCTTTTGCTCCAACTGCACAGAGCATCGCCTCCATGAGGTCGTACACATGGAGACGAAGAGCAAAAGCATCAAGGCGAGGACAATATTTACCTTCATATCTCATATGCTGGGATTCATTTATCCTTAGTTAATCTTTGATATTGAGCCAACCACATCATAGATGTTTTCTGAGAAATCTTGAGGTAAGTTCATAAAAAAAAACAAAAAAACAAAAAAACAAAAAAACAATAAATTAAAAAAAGGCTATTATTTCATGTGGATTGAACACTGTCGACGAATGTATCATAGTGTTGGCCGATTATTCAAAATAGACCCAAGTTATTGCTAACAAAATTCAATAAATAAACTGATTTTTTTTTTTTTTTTTTTTTAAATTGAAATTGAGGTCTTTCTAAATAGGAAATGGTTAAAGGACAGACCAGGGCAGACCAAGAAAATGGAGGCCATAAACAGACTCACAGGAGGAATGCGATAATCATGGGACTAGTATATCAAAGTGAGGGAGGAGCAGCGCACATGAAAACATCCACGCAAAGCAATGACGGGGGAACAAGAAAAGGGCAGGTGAGATTAGAGACAGTGAACAGAGAACTTAATAACAAACAAGACATCAAACTAGGCCGAAGCACGAACAATACACAAAACACAAGAAACCATCAACAAACACAACAAGGCAAAATGCAAAGCAAAACACCAGGGCTACAATGCTAAGCTATCTGAAAGTTTCCATTTACACACTGGGAATTTCACAGTTTGACAGCTTAATAATATTTGTCCCATTTTGAAGTCGACACTATCAGGGCTTCCAGTTACTTTTTAAAACACAGTATTTCTTTACAGACTCAAATGAAGAAGATCCAGGCGGATTTTCAACGAAAGATTCAGTCCAGAGTCAAAAAGATGGAGGACATCGAGAAATCAGTGGAAATGAGCAAAGTAAGTTTTTTTTTTTTTTTTTTAATCTCATTACACTTTTGTACCTTTATACCAGATTGCCTTTGGAGGGACTCAAACCCACTCCTGCTGACAATGAGTGCATTTTTGATGCTATTTTACTTTTCGCCGCAATAATTTGACTGTATCGTCTCATTTGCAGCTAAACAAAGACCGAGAGCTGCAGGAGAGCGCCCAGGTGTTTGCCATGGTGACCAGAGCCCTGGAGAGGAATCACGCTCAGCTAATCGAGGAGATCGAACAGAAGCAGGATGAAGTGGAGAAAAGAGCCAAGGAGCATCTGGACGAGCTGAAGAAGGAGCTCCAAGAACTGCAGAGGAGATGCAAAGAGCTGCAGCAGCTGGAAAACACAGAGGACCATCTTCTGCTGCTGCAGGTTAGAGTCACGCAGTGAACGCAGCTGGTAAATCAGGCTGCAAATGCATCGATCACAAACACAGCTGGATATTCATGTGTTTCTTTTTCTGTATAAGACAGTTCTCTGCATGCATATGTGTATGGTTTCAATAAAAAAACAAAACAGAAACAACAGCACCTACTAGTGGCTCAACATGAAAATGACATAATTTTCAGCATTTCTGCAGTTTCAATGTGAATGGGCATCATTTTCAGGACGTTATGTAAAAGCAAACCTTTATGAAATTATGCATTTTCACTTCAGTCGTTATCATATAAATAAGGCCTACACTAATGTTGACAGAACTATCATACTGACCTCTTGTTTACTGAAGGAAGAGCACCTAATCAATGCTGAATTAACTCGTTGCTCATTAAAGAAACATGATGGAAACAAAAATAGCATTAGCCTGTATCCAGTGGTTAGAGTTAGAAGCTTTAAATAAAGGTTAGCCTGTCTTTAAATGAGTTTTAGCTTCTCTCAGATATGTTATTATTATTTCATAATTTCATTAAATGCTAAATTCAAACACATCAAGCATTTTCCTTCTTCTAACTGGTGTTAGAAGAAGGAAACACCAGTTTCTGGTGTAACCTCAGGAGACCAATTGCTCAAAAGTTAATACAGTACTAACAAAGGTAAACTATAAAAAGCAACGCAAGAGAGAAGTAACTTCTACTGTGTATAGATGTGCTCAGTACTAAGTTACAGCAATTTGCTGACAACCATTGACTGATCACATTCATTATTCTAGAACTTTCCAAGTCTGAATGCTCCGCTGTCAACCAGAGATTGGACAGAGGTGCAAGTGCGCTGCAAGACTTACATCGGGAACATCAGGGAGTCTTTGACCAAGCTGACGGACGCCTGCCACGATATCGAGAGGGAACTCTCTGCAGAGGGTCGGTCAGCGTCACATCTTATTGAAATCATGGCTTTCTTTTTTTATCCTCATCATAATTCCTTAAATGTTCTGTATCATGTCGTCTGTGTTTTCAAGTGTGCTGTATTTGAAGGCTGCAGTTTGATGTGTTTCCCTCATTTTACTTCACAGAATTCAGTAAAACAAGTAAATATGCAGGTATGTGTGATCCCATTAATGCTTCATAATAATGGAGACTGTGACAGTAGTATAGAAATAATATGTTGAAAACAAACTTGTTCTTAAATCATCTTATGGCACAAGTCAATGAAACTTAGTAAAATAACACTTTAAAAAGTCCACTTCATTAAAAGCTCTATTTTTAACCTGATTACATTTCAAACCATTTTCCCTTTGTCTTATTGTTAAAAATTTCTCAATGAATTAAGATTTCTCCCTCTGTCTGCAGTGGATGTGACTCTCGATGCTGGGACTGCTGCTTGCTGGCTGGATGTGTCTCCGGATGGCAAACAGGTAGATTCCTATTACTCATTGAGGCTGATCAGCTGATCAGAGTTGAAGAAATTAGGAGAAAATAATTGTTTCATAGAAGTTATGTGATACCTGCGGTCCACAGGTGAACCTCAGCTGTCAGCCGAAGAGAGTGCCAGACGACCCACGCAGGTTCAACGCATGCGTCTCCGTCCTGGGGCAGCAAAGCTTCGCCTGTGAGAGACACTACTGGGTAGTTCAGGTAGGACGACGGGTATAATTAGAAGCAAACAACTTCATACAACATTGGATTAAATATGCCATTAATGATCAACATGTTAACATCAGGTTGCTTTTAACATTTGCCAGAAATCTGATATCATGTGGTTTGGACAAATACAACCATCCCATTTTTCATCCATCTTCTATAATGTTTTCAGGTTGGGAAGGCAGGTGAATGAAGTGTACGCCAATCCATCCATCAGAAATACAACCACTAGCCCATATAAAGAGCCTGGTTAGCTAAAATGTAGTGAAGTAAATCTCTGGACTCTGGAAGAAAATACCAACAATAATTGTTATCACTCGATTTGAAAGTGCAAATTGTTTGAAGTTTTAAGAATTTTTGAACTGTACGTTTTGATGAGGTCAGGGAGTCACATAATTAGGAGGAGCATATACTTCCTGGTAGAAGTGGTATACGCTGCTCCTATTGTTTTGGCATGCAATCAAATCTTTGTTGCAAGACCTTTAAAGGCCCCATAATATACCTTTTTTCAACAATTTCCAACAGATCTCCAACATTTTCAATTTCCAAGAGATCCAACAACATTGGAAAGTGTATCGCCCCAAATGAGGTCTCGGTCTTGAATTTTGGCCAGTCTAAAAGTCCCTCCAGTGAGCTCTACTGAGAACAGGCTGTTTCTGTGTCTATACTTTCAAATGCTAATGAGTTGTGTCTGTCCATCCCTACTCCATGTCTGTTTTCTGGTCACTTTTGCGTAGAGAAAACAGAAGGGCGCCTGCTCGTAATAGGGAAATATATAACAGCTGGAAAACCATTAGAAAGGGAATTTTGCATAATTTGGGACCTTGGAACACCCTTTGAAATATGGAACAGATTGCCCCAATATTCATCTTGTGCTTGTCAGTTAATTATTTAATTGCATATTGTTCAATGGCAGTAATTTCAACTAGAATTCCCTTCTTTTGTCGTCCTGTAAAACTGTGTGAAATTGCTCATGACTCAATGTGCATTTGTGGTAATAATTCGAAACATATTAATTTCTTAATATCCTCTCCATTGTGACATATGTCTAGCTGAGGTCGGTGCCTCTGCCGCACCAGCTCACCGGCTACAGATACTGGCTTTAACGGAGATATTAGTTAATACAAATTTACTTTTGAAAATTGAATACATATAATAATATACCAGCCAAGCTTGACTCCAACATTGTTTCTTGGGGTCTTACAGTTGTGACCCTGCCACTGCGTTTCAGGTGGGAGATAAAACAGACTGGGATCTCGGTGTGGCCAGAGAGTCCATCAACAGGAAGGGCACAATAACGGTTTGCCCCAACAACGGCTACTGGGCAATCTGCAGGAGGAAGGGCGGCAGTCTGCACACCTGCGCCGGGCCCTCCGTCCCCCTCACTCTCCGGGAGACCCCCAAGAAAGTCAGCGTGTTCCTGGACTACGAGGGAGGGCAGGTGTCCTTCTATAATACAGAATCAAAGACTCACATTTATAGCTACCGGGGTTGCAGCTTCACCGAGCGTCTGTATCCGTACTTCAACCCCTGTCTGCACGACAATGGGAAGAACACAGCTCCGCTGGTTATCTGTCCGGTCAATGCCAGGGAATAAAAGAATTTTTTTTTTTTTATCCCATTTTTGTTTCTTTTATAATCAAATGCTTTGTCATTAATTCTCGGACTTAAATCATAATTTGGTTTGAGACCTTCAACAAAGGAGAAGCTTTGCTGAATACTTCAGTCCAAGAGTATCTCTTGAAAATGAATGCTGCTTCATAGACCTCTAAGCTTTAATATGTTGGAATTAATCTCTTCCTAAAATGCACTAACAGAGTAAGATAACTGTTTGGCAGCACGTTGTCATGATAAATTCTTGTTTTCCTTCACTGACGACTCAGCATCCTCACCGATTGGTAATTAAATATTATATTTGTACTTAAATGTTTCATATTGTAAGAGAGTAAGGTTACTAATAGAAAAAGTAAAAACCTTTTATATTGATTTGGTTTGTGATGGTTATGTAGCATGACCAGAATTTGACCTGCCTTCATCAATAAACTCCGGTTCCTCAGCCTAGGTTGGAAAAGGTGCTTTCGAAGATGAATGGATTTGTGTTTTTTTTTCGTTTTTTTCAAAAAATTGTATTTGGTTTTTAATGTCACATCAATAAAATCTGCAACAGTTATTTTTCTATACATACTGTACGTGTCTCAGTTTCCTACGTGACTTATGTGAAGTCAATGACGTTGATCAGGTGTTGTATTTATTCGATTAAATAAAAACCTTTCAAAGACACGAGTCCTTAAATTACTTCCTCAGCTTTTACTTTCAACTTCACACATTAAGAATAGTTAAATTCTTAACTGGCCTCTGATAACTACATAAGTAAACACGTGAAATATTACACATTTATTCAACTAATGCAATCAAGTGTTCCTTAAAAAATAACATTCCTACCTTGAAAGGACCATGTAATCATGCAAGATAATTCATATTTTGATGTCACTAAAGCCTCTAAATGCTGTATTAAAAGAATGTTTGTAAATTGAGTTTTATTAAAAGTGTGCTACTAAATAAATTAAGCTTGTTCCACTTTAAAAAGTTGTTTTAATGTCATGATACACATAGCTGATCAAGCCCTTAAAGTATAGGTTCAGCGGACAATTTTTTACAAGCACATTTTCTGGAATACAATGTGACAAATTTACAAACTTATGAGCTTAAATTTTCTAACAAATGGAAAAGGAGCAGTACACTTTTTTGAACTCTAGATGGCGCCTTTACAGCACCTTCAGCAGCTTCTGTTCAGCTCAACTGTATTGCTGGTTATTAGTGATGAACATTGTTTCCCTCAGTATGAGTTGCGACCTGTTTTAAAATGTAATAACAGAGTAATAACAGTGTAGCACTGTTGTATTAAAAGCAAACCAGCATTTTACTGCGTAATAACAATTACAAACCCTAACCCCAACCCTAGAAATGTTAGGGGGAAAAAGATGAATGGAAAAGATAAATAATTAAAAAAATAATTATAATAATTATTATTTTTACATTTCTCCTTCTGCAGCACCTGCCTTATCTCTTGTCTGATAATATATCTGGTGTCATGGCGTATTGACACTAGTAACTCCTTCCTGAATTTGTCGTCCATTAGCACTGCGGTCATGTCACCAGGTGTCGGGTCTTCGGCACTTAACCAGCCATGTTCCAAACATGTATTCTATAGATTTGATTCTATTTTAGGGCTAAAAGCAAAATTTCGACCTTGTAACAAATGTGTTTAGTTACACTTATTTTCACACAGCTGATTTATTAAATCAATACCACTGTACTTTAACAGTGCACTCTTGTGCTTGACGACGTCTCAAACCTGTTGTGAATCGAATACTCGGGAAGAAAACACCAATCACGGTGTGGGTGGGGATATTCCAGCGGACTTTATTCACAGAAACTGAAGCTCTCAACACATTGATCTGTCATTATATCCTTAAAGGCACTCTTCCAATATTGTCTGAAAGACACTAATAATAGATTTCTTTTAGGTACATCCTGCCAGTTGGACGAGTTTTGGTTTTAGTCACTGTTGTACTGCAGCTCATGTCGGTTCGTCATCCAGCAGGGTACAATCTGTTTCTCTCTCTTCAGCTTGTGTTGTCATTGTGTACAGCTGTCATCACGGCACAGAAATACCTTCATGACATTTCCAGACAATAAAACATCTGACTCCTTCTGTGAGAGTTGTGAATATGAAAGACGCTAAAAGCTTGCAGAAATATAAGCCAGTTGTGACAAATTTTGGAAAAAAGATGGCTGCATATGGAGGAGCGTCTTGAAGTGGGACAGGCCTCGTGAGACCCTGATGCACAGATTGAATTCTGACTGGTTGGTACGAGCATCCAAACTGGCATCTCTTAAGAGCAATTTGTTATGTAAAATATTGCTTCTTTTTTTTTGCAATGCAAAGCAAAAATACAGTACAGAACTATATTCGAAAAAAAAAAAAGAAAAGAAAAAAAGGTTTCTATTTGTGGCCATGCTGTTGACTCATGATGGTAGCTTGGGACACAATGATAAAGCTCAGGACTTTCATCTCCTTCATTTCCTAATAATTGTCAGAATATAAGAAGTACTCATTGAACTATGGGACAATTGGATACAATTATTTTTGCTATTGTGTGACATTTTAGAACTTTTTACCCAATCTAGGCTTTTTAAGGTTACACTGAGGAAAATCATGCCTGAGAAGTAAACTTAAACTAACTGAATCTGTGACACCAACAATAAAAATTCAAGTTAGTATCTTCACACAGATATTACAAAGTATTGAAGTCAAAAATGTTTGCGCAAGATTCAAGACACCATAGTCTGGCATTCCTCTCATTCTGGCAACTCCACAAGGTAAATTACATAACAAGTATTGAGTCCACCTCATTACTGTCATCTGCTAAATTTATAGACGCAACAAAAGCAATTAAGGTTCCCCATGCTTTCTGAAACGAATCATTTTCGTATGCCAGTCATCTAGAGGAGAAATCTCCACTTTAAAGTATTATTTCAATTCTTTTTATGTCAGTTAGAAGGGAAGCCTTCATATAATGGTATTTGTTTCTATTATAACCATCCCTTAATTACTGGAAAGTACGTTTAAAAGTAATTTATCACTTTTTGGGTTTTGGTAAGTGGAAAAAAAGTTCTAATTTAGAGACAGTGTAGCTTTCATCCTACATCCTACTTAAACATGCATATTGCCATTGACGAAGCAAAACAACAGAATAAAACACTGTAAAGTATTGAAGTTTGAATAACATTTCTCACAACAAAGATAACAGCTGAAAGCTGAAGGACCAGAAACACTGGACTCAAAAAAAAAAAAAAAAAAAAAAATGGGGACGTGTCAGGAAGCTAAGTTGAGCCCTGAGAGGTGGAGTAAATAGGATGTCACAGGGGAGTTTTGACAAATCATCTGATGTGTCAGTGCATGCTGCATCTGCAAGAGAGGGAGGACGCTCAACATGTCAACTCAAATAGGTAGGAGGCTGTTAATGCTGCACTAATGTAACCAGAAAACTCTCCAACAACACATGGAGAAAGAAAAATAGTTAATTGCATTAACTTTCTTCAGGTTTTTCTGGATTTGTGTTTAATAAATTGGACTGTGTGAGTGTTTTCAATTAGGTTTTACATAAATAGATTTGTACTGTGGCGAGAACTGCTGATGTACCAGCAAACATCTCAAAACTCAATGTGTTAAAGGAAATCTCAGCCAAAATCAAAGGCACATTTTTGTACATGCATTTTCTTTAAAGATTAAAGGCAATTAGATTAAAGTTATAGAGAAATGTGCAACTGTATTGAATCGTGTTGTATTTCATTTCCAGTCAGAAACATGACCCGAGAGTGGTTTGAGGATCAGTTACGGTGTGGCATCTGTCTGCACATCTACATCGACCCCGTGTCCATCCCATGTGCACACAACTTCTGCCAGGACTGCATTGAAGGGTTCTGGGACACGAAGGAGAAGCCGAACTGTCCACTGTGCAGACAGACGTTCGAAACTCGGCCTGAACTGAAGGTCAACCGGGAATTTTCTAACATCATTGAGGTCTTGAAAAGGTACGTACATCTTCTGAAGTCAATCACAATCACACCGAGATTTGAGTGATCACAGATTGGATCGATCCACTTTAAAGGTTCGCACAAACGCAAGAGGAGGACGTGGGGCAAGCAAAAATCGTGAAACAACCCTCAGTAGAGGAAGAAGTGCCCTGTGATGTCTGTGAAATCTCAGCTGCGGTCAAGTCGTCCATGGTGCGCATTGCCTCGTACTGCACACATCATCGAAGGCCTCACCTGATGGACCCGGCGACCTGCGATGCCTTAGAGCTGTGCACACGACACAACAGACCTCTGACGATGTACTGTAGGGATGATGGCACGCCTGTGTGTGCAAAATGCACCCTGAAAGGCCACAAAAACCACAAGGTTGTCCCAATAGAAAAGGAGAGCCGGAGGATCAAGGTGAGAAAAACTGATTTTTTTTTTTTTTTTAATGTATGGGAAATTTCAGCTTTTTTTTTCTGTCAAAAAAAAAATCTATTTTTTTGACTTTTTAATCAGGCCAAGACGAGGGACATGAAGGATAACATTGCACAAATGATCCAGACAAGGAAAGGAAAAATAGCAGAGATCCAATATTCCCTGGATGCTGGAAAAGTAAGTTCCTCATTGGTTTGTAGATCTGGATTCAAAAAGAAGAAATTCCTGTATTGACGTTTGTTCCATTATATTAATTTGCAGAAAACCACAGAGAGCGCGATCATGAGGAGTCAGCAGGTTTGCACCATGCTGAAAAGTGCCATCGACAAACAGCAAACTGTCCTCGTCCAGGAGCTCGAAGAGAAGCAACAAGAAACCGAGAGGGCAGCACGAAGAGTCCTGGAGGAGCTGCGGGGCGAGATCAACCAGCTGCAGACGAGGGGCAGCGAGCTGCAGGACCTGGAGCTCAGCAAAAGTCCTCTGGACATCCTGCAGGTTAGATTGAAATGTAAGTTTTATATGTATGGATTTTGTGTGCGTGGGAAATGTGGGTTTTTTTAATAATAGTATTTTCATAGTCCAATGATCCTTAATTGTATAATGTTGTCATTGTCTATTGTGGTCAATGAATGATAGAGAAACTGGCATACACATTATTTATTTATTCTTACAAGTGAATGTGATGTAAAAAAAAAATAACCCCAGTTGAAAAATACGCTATCATAAAATAGGCCATAGTGCAAATCAGTGAACAAAAAGAAGCTTTAAATAACCTAAACATAATCAAGTAGATTAAATCTACCACAGGAAAAAGTGAAAACTTCATCAGCAGACCGCTTGTTAAATCTTTTAAGGATGTCATATATTAATTTGGAATGTATTTGGAAATACCAGCAACTTTCAAATTTTTTAAAATGTTATTTTAATATCAATCATTGCTGCTTTTTGTGAGACAGAGTCGTGTGTCTTTGTTTAGCAGCAGATCCAAAGTAACGTCACTTAACAAGCAGTGCCAAAACATGAAGAGTGAGTTGAGTTTGTGAGTGTGACTTTGTGTGACTGTATTTTCCCTGCCATGGAAGGTAACTTGTTCAGCTGGATGATTGAAATCAAATAGCGTACCCTTATTGTCACTGCCTAGGTGTCCTGATTTCTCTTTCTTCATCAACATTTAACGACCTGATCTGATTCTGAACCCATGCATTCTTCCTCTTTTTAGAAATCGCAGTCTCTGACAGGAGTCCCGTCAGGCAGAGAGTGGTCTGAGGTGTCGGTCCAATCAAATAGCTGCGTGGGAATAGTATGGAGAGGCTTCACTAAACTCTATGACATCATCCAGGGAATGACAAAGCAACTGTCAACTGAGGGTGAGTTGTCGTGTTGCAACATATCGAATAATTCATTTGATTGCTGTGAAATAATACTTTGTTGTAACATTTTTACTGTATTATTTTTCCAGAGGCTCAAAAGATGCATCAGCATCAAGGTTTATTAACAAATCTCATACGGATTTTTTTTTTTTTGTATTATTTAGAAGATAAAAAAAATACGTCAATAAAAACTCAATTGTTCAATACCACAAATCAGAAGTCAGCAATGATGTTTCTGAAAACTCATATTTAATTGTCGATCAATTCTAAATAATATATGCTTGAAAGGACGTAAAATCGAGGGATTAACACCTCAGTGCAGAACATAGCAGCGTAATCTTAGCTGGCAGCACGTGGGTTTTCATGACTTGGCTCATTGTGTTTGTCTTCTTACAGTCACTTTTGATCCAGAGACTGCGTCAGGCTGGTTGGTCCTGTCTCCAGATGGAAAACAGGTTGGCATCTTAATAACATGTTTCTACTTGTAAAAACGGTGAGATTTTTGTTTTTGTAGCGCAGCCTTCCATTATTTAAGAAGGCCCATAAGCTGACGACTTGTAGAAGAGTTGAGGTTTCAGTTTCTGGTGACGTGACATTTATTGATCAGGTGAGATGCCGGAAGGAGAAGATGCCACTGCCAGACAGTCCTCTGCATTTTGACACCTGCGTCTGTGTTTTGGGGAAACAGAGCTTCAAATGTGGAAGACATTGCTGGATTGTTGAGGTAGGAGTCTCCAAAGAGAAAAAAAACAAAACCTGTGAGAGTGACTCAACATGATTAAGTCTGCTCTCTAGTATCGGAAACTTTCACAAGACTCATAGAGAATACAGCACATACTTTACAGCATGTACATTGTTTACTCACTGTTCATTATACACTAGAATACTATGATTAATCCATAAATGTACTGTACATTCCACCTCAGCACAATCTGTATGTACTGTTTTTCCTTCTTTGTTATCATCACCTCTACAAGACATTATAGCTCTATCTATCGGGAATTACCACCTTTCAGCTGTAATATTCACACCAAAATAACAAATGCTATTAAAAGTTATAATCATACACAATGTAACCCTGCAAGTTTAATGCACGACAACACTAGTTCATTAATATAGACTTGTCACAGAAATCCTTTCAACTTTACACTGATTCACTCGACTCTAGTGACAGCAACTCTGTTGATGCTGTTTCACTAAAAAACTCCTGTTTACTGAAGGAGAAGCACCTCATCTTATTCTGAAGTAAATCAGACAAGACAAGACAAGACAAGATATACTTTATTCATCCCTCACAGGGAAAATCTCGAATTTCACTGTAGAACAATACAAATATTATAATAAGAATATTATTAATGAAGGTTTTGCTATACAAACGAGTCACTTAACTAAAATGTTGAATAAGTATCAAGTTATCATGAGTATGTTTCACCATGTTCTCTTTCAGGTGGCAGATAAACCAGACTGGGACATCGGCGTTGCCCGCAAGTCTATCAACAGAAAGGGTACCATCATAGTTCGTCCTGACAGAGGTTACTGGGCGATCTGCAGGAGGAAGGGCGGCAGCTTGATGGCCTGCGCCAACCCCGCCATCACCTTCCACCTCCAGGAATTCCCCCGGAAAGTGGGTGTATTCCTGGATTATGAGGAGGGCACGGTGTCCTTCTTCAACCCTGAATCAGAGACTCATATTTACACTTTCAGCAAGTGCAACTTCACCGAGCCTCTGTATCCATACTTCAACCCCTGTGTTGACGATAACGGGAGAAATGCGGCCCCGCTGGTTATTTGTCCTCTGGAGACAAGTATCAGGGACGAGAACCAGATAATCCTTCAGTCTGACGTTTAATGTGTTGACCATGTCTCTTGTTTTCAAGCCTTGTGTCTGGCTTGAGCAACACGCAGATTGATACAACTTACTCTGAAGATCGACTTTGTAAATAGAAACACATCCATCTTAGATTACTCCACCATCCCTCGTACCTTTGTCTCACGCCACGTAATGAGAGCAGTTCATTCAAAGAATGTGACTAATGTGAGATATTATTAAATGTGTGGCAGTTTTATTTCGGGAACTGTTTTTTTAGTAATACATTTTATTCACAAGAGTTTTTGAGTATTGAGTTGTAATCAGTATTATTGGAGGAGGAGAAATAATTAAGTTGCACTTGTGCACTTTGCAATTGTTTCTCAACAACACAAAATTGGGTAAACGGTTGTGCAGGTTTGTGTCTTGAAGTTCATGTTTTAGAATAATTGTGTGTAATTACATACTTTACACAACATACATGTCTATTTCCCTTCATTCAATTACAAGTATTTTCACACCAACGACCCCCTACAAGCTTCTGTAATCATGTTGATAATGTGATTAGTTTATATTTTCATATCTTTTTTTGAAATTTGATCAAATTCTGATCCGTTCTTAAAATGGTTCTTACGTTTATAATTAGTTGATGCATTTTTTTGTTGTTGTATTACTCATATACGTGCTGTCCCTGTGTTTTATTTAGTTTCTAAACAGATGCATAAAATAAATATGGATAAGCAACAGTGGGTCGTGTGAGTCTCTGCGTTTTCTCTCCGATCAGCGGAAGCCCATTACAGAACACAACGCAGTTGTCGACGGATGTGCAAGGGTTAAAGGTCAGCCCAGCAATGGATACTCCTGACACTTCTCCTAAAATATTGTAATTTTACTTGTTCAAACATGGATTGCAGACTTAGTTAAAAACAGCCTTAATTAATTTTCTTTTGTGATTTAAATGTGGGTGAGATTTCTTGCCTTTCTTTGGAAACTGGCATGAGAGAGAGAGAGAGAGAGAGAGAGAGAGAGAGAGAGAGAGAGAGAGAGAGAGAGAGAGAGAGCACCAAC
>OMNM01011917.1:3598-14276 GCA_900302745.1 Parablennius parvicornis | reverse complement strand
GGCCCGACTGGACCACAAGTTTGACCTCATGTATGCCAAGAGAGCCTTTGTCCACTGGTATGTTGGAGAGGGAATGGAGGAGGGAGAGTTCTCAGAGGCCAGAGAGGATATGGCTGCACTGGAGAAGGATTATGAAGAGGTTGGCACTGACAGCATGGGAGAAGAAGATGAAGAGGGAGAGGAATACTGAAGGGTCACACATCATCGCACATTCCAAAAAAACGTTCTATGAAATAACACATTCCCAGCAACAATGTGATAATCTGTGATGATGTTATGTCAGTGTTATCAATAAAAGATCTGTTGAACCTTTCGAATGGAGTTCTGGGTGTTCTTTATCTGTTCTACTATAGACAACTTGTTGTTCAATCATACCTCACTGTAAATCAAGCTCAGATGTATTTGCATCTAATGAAAATTTCAGTCACACTTCATAATTGTGAAAAAATATAGCTATAGTTAACATTCCAGGACTCAAGGAAAAATGAAACTTTAGTGATCATAGATAATTCATTGTACAGTAAGATGTATTTATCATCTGTATTTGCCCATTGACATGCAGGACTTTACATTATTTTAGGCTCCATTTAAATCACATAGAATTTATAAATGTATCTGTTTTTTCCAGTTTCTTGCTTTCTATCAACATATAAGTGAGTGGTGTCAACATTATCAATGGGCTGACATGCAAATCATCTTCTTGTAGTCACTTCTTTTGACCAGCAGATGGAAGCAATGAAGCCAATAAATAAAAAGTTCATTCGGGTCAGTACTACAATAGTGATCAGTGATGAATTCTGTAGCTGCATAGAGACCCATTCATCTGGGTGTGATGTATTGGTCCTGAGAAACACATCAAACACAGAGGATAGTGGCCTCAATGGTACCCAGAAAGAATGAGTCACATTGCATAGCTTAATTTAGACAGGGTAAGAGGCTTAGTCATGCTAACCACCAGAGACTGTCCAAATAACTATGAAGTCATCATCATGTGATCCTGTAGTGATTCCCCTAATGTCTCAAAATGTGACCCAGACTTCTGGTAACCAGTTAAATGAAATATCAAATGTGTACATGATGGATAACTCGTCATTGTTTTTAAGGTGATAATGTACGCCTGTAAAGTATCAGATTAAAAGAAAACTAGATTAGATTAGATTTTTTGTTTGTCACATACACATACAGTGACTATCCACTAGGCTCTACAGATACAAATGTCAAATGGCACAACAATATAAAAACCAAATAAAAGACACAGAAAATATGAAAAAAACAAAACAAAAGGTAAAACTATGATATTCGAGAAATATTAAATGAGTTGAAAGACCTACCTTGATCAAATCTCTATGCCATATGTTTTGACAGAGACAGACACAGGTCCTGCAGTGTGCTGTATGCAGCAGACAGGCTGACAGGCTATCTGTTCAGACACCTCACACCAGGTCATTTGCATATCAACTGTGACTTAGCTGGGCGGAGGGGGAGCGGGACATCTCTATAGAGTGCTGTGTGACTCACAGAATTGGACTTTTTTGACACTTAGATATAATAGTTAATATTAACAACCCACATTTCTGTCGCACTCTGATGTGCACCAAACCTCAACAGGCACCATGTTCCTCCTTGCTTTCCTACCAGTTCAACATTGCTTGCAGGTCTAATTTTTTTATTTTTTAAAATTATAGGATTTATTTTTTGCTGTTCATTGGAGTTTGGAGGTCTTCTTCACTGTAAAAACTCTAATAAATTGTTTTCAAATGTCATTCTTTGGTCTAATATTTACAATATAAAGTTTTTGTGTAATTAGCTTAACTATCAATGCACTTTTATTAAGGTTTTGAAGGTTAAAATGTGACATTTTATATTGGTTGGTAGGGGCAGAAAAGTTGCAGATCCCTGCTGTAACAGACGGCAATCCACCTGTTTTATTTTGTTTTTTAGTTTTCGGAGCAACAGGCAGACGCAGACAGGGTGGGCGGGGCAAGTGACATCACCAAACACAGACTAGTAAATTCGAGACGCTACCGGTGACGTAGCGCGTGCAGCCAGAGCTTCAGGTCCTCTCAGCTCTACAGGGCCGGGCCGTCCGCGCGCGCCTCCTCTTATCCAGCCACCGGCTGCAGACAGCGGCCGTTATTCCCGTTAAAACGGAACCTCACGGCGCTGCCGTGTCGTCCGAGTGTGTTTACGTGTGGGCAGAGGACCGGCGGACCGACAGAGGCGGTATCTGTGCGGCTGTTACGAAGAGAGGAGGGGAGCAACACCGTCAACACAACTAATTCATAATTATTATATTTATTATTATTGTGACTGGACTGCCCAGTGACCAGGGCCGGAGACTCGCACGGTAGGTTCACGGCTACCGGGACAAGTTTTGAACGCGCACAGCGATAACACTGTCGCTTATTTTTTTAAATGTCTTTTCTTTTTTAAATGTATTTTATAATGGATGTCTAACTTCACCATAACAGTAAACGTGTCACCGCAATACCCAAAAAAAATTACATTTGCACCCCGTAGTTGAGGCACAGAATAGCGCAGCACCTGTGCCTCCGAGAGGAGCCTGTGTCCGGAGCTCTAAGCTCGTGCAGGCCCGCTGTCCTGTCAGCGGCAGTTGCCAGTTGCCTCGGCGCTAGAAATAACATAGTAATAATACTTGTGTGAGCGCATGGCTGCTCCCGAGGGGATCCAGAAAGTTCACTTTCGATATTCACCTCCATCTGGAAGTTCCCAGGCCACTCATGAGATTGGTATGATGGGTGGCATGCTGTCTACGGAAGAACTGGTTGATGCTGGGGTCTTTATTATAAGGCCATCAGGAAATCTGGGAAAATATTCAGTAACACTTTATTTAAACCAATGGAACCACTATCTATTCAGTAATGCGTTATTTCATATTTCATTCAAATGACAATCGAGTATTTGAAAAGGCAAAACAATGCAGAATGCCACTGTTGACAGCCCACCAATGGGGGTCCCTGATCATGGCCCCTGGCAGCTCCCCATGTGATTGCAGCCTATTGATCTTTGTATGTATATTACCAATAGGGGATCAATAAAGGACAATCAGTAGCACCCCACCCCCTCATCATCCTTTTTTTATAGACAATGTACATGCATGTTAAAATCAGACCAGGAGATACAGTCTCTTAACAAATGAGGCAGTAACATAAGTCCTTTAACATCGTAGACTGAGGGAAAAAATGGAGATGTCTTAACTTCGCTGCTGTAACAAATTTAATTTTAGCTCAATCAGAAGCCGCTGTCTCACTCACGCAGTTTGGTGTGTTGTTGTGACATGGTCATATACTGTATTTTTGCTGTCATAATTTACATACTGGTGAAGTTTTTTTTTTTTTTAATTCACTTCATCCAATATAATTAACTTCTCTTTTGCATGAATCAGCATGAAACATTGTAAGAATTATAAGAACAAGAATTGTTTTCATGGAATGGTTGACCAGTCATTACTCAATGCCTGCGTGGTACATCTAAGGATCTGTTCTTAAGGGGAATATGTTTTGTCTTCAAATTGTATTCATGAATAAGTTCTTAAAACACAAGATTATTCCACATCTTGATGAACAGTAACCACAGTGATGTTATTTTAATGGAAGCTTGGGGTTGTAGACATTTTTAGTTTAGTTTGTAAACACTCACAGACACTAAACAGCAATGCTTTCATTAAGCATGACCTTATTTAGTCGTTTTCCTGGTCTATCTGACTGCAGTGTTGCTCACTTGTCTGCAGATGTTAAAAAAAAAAAAAAAATTGTCATGGAGGAATTTTTCTTCCATTTGTGGCTTTCTTAGAATACCATGCATACCATAGCCATGAAGGATGTTTCAAATACGCAGGAAATCCGTATCAGAGCACACATCAGAGCACAGTTTTATTTTTTTATTAATCACTCAACTGAAAACTTATCACAGTTGTATTTCAGGCTGGAGTTTTGAGGAGCAACTTGAGCGACATGGTGGACTACTACAACATCCTGGGAGTGTCAAGAACAGCCACTCAGGATGACATCAAGAAGGCGTGAGTATACTGAGATTGCTCCAAAGTATTCAGAATAATAGTAATAAACCACACAGTACAAAGTTTCCATTACTGTGAAAAAGCTACCAGTTATACATCATTCTGAATAAGCTGTCTGATTATAGTGGCATTGGGAAATTATCCTACTGTGGAAATAACAAAACATTCTTTGAAATTATTGCATGCACTGCAATTTTGGCCATCTGAGACAAATCATATGGATGTTTTATTTTTCTTTCTTTTCTTTAATTTTTTATACTCTAGTGGAAGTTAACTCAGTTAGTCACCAACGGATTATGAAGGAAACTTGTTCACACCTAATATGAGGATTATTTATTATTGTCGCAAGCCATGCTGTCCTCTGATATCTACGTATCTCTTTAAAAAAAAAGCAACCTACAACCTAAACAATAGCAGCTGTTTTTCTTTAAATTAAAGAAAGATAATATTGTTATCGTGTTTGAGTTGTTGGTGTTTGTTTATGTCTCTGTTTGCACCTGTTTTCTTCATTCAGGTACAGGAAATTGGCCTTGAAATGGCACCCTGACAAAAACCCAGACAACAAGGAGGAAGCAGAGCGAAAGTTCAAGGAACTTGCAGAAGCATATGAAGTCCTGTCTGACAGTAAGCCCCGCTTATAGACACATTTGTGATGAGGAAAACAGATTTATAGTGACGTTTGTGGGTGCTCCTTTTTTTGGCAGAGAGCAAACGTGATGAATATGACAGATATGGAAATGACAGAACACGACAAACAGGTAAAGACTCTTCGGGATTCATTATTCTATTACTTTTGGTCGTCAAAATGGTAGCTAAGTGTAGCAGTGGAATTATAAGTCATTGCATTGTAATCTCTTTCTTCCTTCCTTCCTTCCTTCCTTCCTTACTCAGGATCGTCCACTTCAGACTTCCCATCAGACTTCCCAGGATTCACCTTCACATTCCGCAATCCAGATGAGGTGTTCAGAGAGTTTTTTGGTGGACAGGATCCCTTTGGAAACTTCTTCAGTGAGTTTTGAATAACATCCAATCAAGGATTATTTGTATAAAAAAAAAAAAAAAAAAATCCTGTTCATGCATATTGTCTTTTTTTTGTCGTTTTCAGATGACTTCTCCTCATTTGGAGGTTCATCTCGTCTCGGCCCCAGTCGATTCTTCTCTTTTCCTTCACCGGAAAGATCTGCATGTACAGTAGACTGTGTATTCTCTAAATTAATGCAGTTTTAACTGTCGGCATATTTACTAGTATCAGCCTTAATCGTCAATTGTAAATTGAATCGTCAATTGTTTGATCCCTCATGCAAGACAAACATTTGGTGAGGATTATTATTGTATAATGATATTGAGAAATACAATCAGTTTAACAATCCACCATATTTAAATCTTCCTGGATTCCAGAATACATCATTATGAGAGACTGAATGACCTGTAGAGTTTTTAGGGTTTTTTTTGCTTCAGTTTAAATTAGATGGATATCTTAAATAATCAAATCTGAGTTTTAAAACAAACTGTTTCATATGTTTTAAATCAATAACCTGTTCCATCCTCTCCTCTCCTCTCCTCTCCTCTCCTCTCCTGCAGTTGAATTCACCTCCTTCTCCTCTTCTATGGGGGGCCTGGGTGGGATGGACATGGGTGGAGGGATGAGCAATTTTAAATCAGTGTCGACATCTACTCGCATCATCAATGGAAAACGCACCACTACCAAAAAGTATGTAATCTTCCCAATGATCTTTGTGACCTCACCTTTGAACCACGTTACAAACATTGCAGTGAAGTGGTTCGCTGGTTTGTGGAGTGGTATTTTCTTATTTTGAGCTTCCCTGCAATTCGGAATTGTCTTTGATGATATTTTGAATTCAAATGTGACAAAATTGTATAATTGAACATTTTTCTTTTCCCAATTTCATGATTACATAATTTGGTTGCAGCCAGACATTTGAATGCTTTCTTCCGGATTTATTTAATGTGTTTTGTTTTTATACACTGCTGATTTTTGAATGTTTTTCTTGCCACTTTTATTTTTTAAATCCAATAATTATGTTTGTATTTTTTTACTTGAAGGATAAAGGAGAATGGCCAGGAAAGAACAGAAATTGAGGAAGATGGGGTGTTAAAGAGCATCTTGATTAATGGTAAGACAATGCAGACTTTTGGCATAAACAGACAATTTAGAATTTTGAATGACAGTGGGTTCCTCGTGAAAACAAGACATTTTCTTCTTAAAATAAATGCAGAGAATTGTGTGTAGTTTTTTGAAAAAAGAAGTGTAGTTTTATACTGAAATTTGGTTGTGGTTGAGCAGAATTGGCTCACGGCTTCACGTTGTCACTGTGTCTCAGGTACTACTAACTGTGTGTAAACAATTGAGGTAAAAAAACAAAACATTAATAGTTCCCTCTTCAATTTATTTACTTCAGGCTTCTAGAAAAGCATTCTGTCTGATGTGAAAAGTGAAGAGCTTTTGAGAAACTAGGCTTTTGCTGTGTTTCTTGCTGTATTATAGTCCTATCGAAGCAAAAGAGGTTTCAGACTCTCACCGCTGTAATATTTCGGTACAGCTCGCCCAATATATGATACTGCTCTTCCTGTTAGTTTGCATGGAAGTTATTTGTTGCATTTATTACCGTATTGACACTCTGGATGGTTGTGCTGTTTCCCAGGCGTGGAGGATCAAATGGCCCTCGCTCTGGAGCTGAGCAGACGAGAGGGACAACCAAAACAATCCCCTCAAAAGCCCCAAATCCACAACAGGCAACCCGCGGAGCCGGACAGATCCCAGCGCAGCCATTACCCTACAGCCACACATCGCTCTTTCAGCTCCGCCCCCTTCTACAACTACGATGTTGGAGGAGACAGCGAGGAAGATGAGGACGACGAAGACATGCAGATGGCTTTGGCCTGCAGCCTGTCAGAAATGGAAGCCCAGCAAAGAGCCGCTGCTGCTACCGACTTCATATCAGGTGCTGGGGGAGGGGGCAGAGCCAGCAATGACAAAACTAGGAGCCGTAGAGAATGTGGGTTTGTAACAGTGAAAAATGTGAAGGTGTCTAGTAGTGGGAGGGTTGTCGCAGAGGAAGAGAGTCAGTTTAAAGTGGGCTCAGGGGCTGGTGATAACTGGGCTAAAGAGTCAGGCTCTTCTTCTGAGTCTCCCACAACTAGCAGCAGCACGCCACTGAGCCAGTTCAGTGATGAGAGGTTGAAACCTGCAGAGGAAAGCAGTGAGGTCAGTGTGAAAAAGAAAAAGAAGTGCGGGTGTGCTGTGTGCTGAGTGTCACCAAGTATATTTCAGATGCCTTATTTTACTCATACTTTCTCAGCATTTTGACAACGACCAGATCTTAAGGTAATGTGATTACTCATATCTTATTTTAATGCAGTGCCTCCACTGATGACGGAAAGTCTTACCAACTCCAAAAAAACACTGCTTTTCATCTTATTTTTAAAATTTTTCTAATGAAATTGGTGACTATGACTGAAACACAAATTACTTTTTCTTTCAAAAACAAATGCTTTTGACTTTATGCAAATAAGTGGGAACAAATGTGGAATTTCATCGAGGCTGTAAGTGAGAGCTGCCAAAACTTTCAGGGTTAGGACAAGGTATTCACTTCATCTTGACGTAGGTATTGGTTTAATCGTGGAATTGGATTTTAGAAATATAGTCCTTATGGAGACAGAAGTACGTGTGTGTGTGCATGTGCGTGTGTCGGTCAGTTGAGACCCTGCCATAGAATTTTCTCATTCACACTCTCCGGCAAACGGATTGTGTCAGAAATGTGTTACACTCATCGCAGTCGGAAACAATAGATCACAATCACAGAATGGTCACAGGACAGTCTGTGGAGATTTACAAAACATATATATATATATTACAGTTTGAATATTACACAGTTCAACATATTCACATGACCTGACACCTAAAGTCAGAATTATTATAAGTGTGACAAAAAACATCTAAAATACATGTATAAGTCTTGGCTTGCCTGAAACTGAAGTTATCAAAGTCAGATAATACAGAGTGCATCTCACCACCTGTCATCACCGAGGTGATATGTCTTGAACAACAAATTGATTCCACTCCAGACGCTGACAATATAATATGTTAATGAAATGGTTCATGTAAACAAACTGACTTTTAAATCGCAGCGATCCAGACAGGTAGCGCTGTGTACACACTGAGAAGCTGCAGTAATCAAGAGCGCAGACGTTAACAGAGGTACAAGATTTTTTTTCATTTTAATTTCAGTTATTTTATGCATAGTTTTTATTACCTGAACACTTTAAAATGTAGAGAAACAATACTTATGTCATCTGAATGGCATCTATGTATCGTGCTGCTGAGATCTCTTCATTCTAGTATTATAGCTCATAAACTAGTTGTTCTGGGTTGTAAAGTTAATTCACGACTTGGTTCGACAAATTAGCAAAAAAATATGGCGCGAATTTGTGGTTACCAATGAATAATTTGTGGTTACCAATGAATAATTTGTGGTTACCAATGAATAATTTGTGGTTACCCATGGTAAATATAAATATACAGACGCACTGTCCTTGTTTGAACAATTGAAACAATTCTTTTGTGGGCTAAAACATCAAATTTAAATTGGAAGCTGAAGAAAAAAACTAATCCAGGCTCACAACTTATAAGATTTCAAAATCTCATAGTAATTAAAAAAAAACAAAACTCTTTACTGACGGCCACCTGTAGAAATTCTGCGAGCAAGGCTGTTTCCACATCACAAGTCAGTGCCACTAGTTAATGCATAGAATGTTAACAATTGTTTACCTTTGAATGAAAATACATTAGCATTAGCTATAATGCACTTTTCCTGAAATGGAGTTACAATTTGCGATCAGATTGTGAACTTGCTATTTGGGCTCAGCACTTTATACAGATAGATCGTAAAGCAAGTTGCAGAATGACTTGAACTGAAGCAATCGCAAGTAATTAATATTTCAATCTCTCACAAGTCTAATGGTGCCTTAACACATTTGAATGGATAATATACACACTGTACTTGATTCACTTTATAAATAGGAATGTGCCAAATTGCATCAACAAATACGTGTTAGTCAATCAGTAAGAATGTGTAAAGTGGGAGTGTTGTGCTTTGAGGAAGAATCAAACGAGTGGTGGTTTTTTACAGTAATTGTGATGGTTGTGGGATTGTTAGAAAACGAACTGGGTTGGGGGGGAAAAAAAAAGAATTTATCTTGTTTTCGAACATGTATTGGGAGGAGCTACTATCTGCCAACATTTTTCAAAGTGACCCAGAAAAAAAAAAAAAGCTAGACTTCCACTTTCAGCTGTAGTTTTTTTTCTCATGTGCAAAGTTTTTACAGTAGAAGGAAAAAAACTAAAGAAGATGAGATACTTCAAATTATTGTTCTCCATTTCTATCATTTCTTAACTTGTTTACGTATAAATGTCTGACACAGTGGTTTATTACAGTGCGTGTGTGTGTGTGTGTGTGTGTGTGTGTGTGTGTGTGTGTGTGTGTTTTACCAGAGCTGAAAGAAATATAAAGTCTGATGATGCTAAAAATAATGTGCATTATAAATAATATCACATATTCGTACGAAGTTGTGCCTGTCTTAATAATCCAAGGAAAGTGTCACAGGCACTTGTTTGATTCATCAAGTGTCACACATTTTCCAGGTGTTTTACATCACATGACTTTTGTTGTGGCCATCGTCACTATCAGAAATGAAGCACAACTGTGACACTATATATTTTTTTTTAAAAGAAATTCAAGCATTATTGTTCTGATGAAAAGGGGATCGTTTATCATTTATTCCTTTGCAAGGAGTTATAAATCAGTGTGGAGTGGGAGTGAAGGTGTGTTTTTTTTAACTAATACAAGCCTGTATCATTTTTATTGCAGTGAACTGCTGTGTGCTGATGTCATTTTTTTTATTATTATTTTTGAAATTGTTTCAAGGGAAATAACAAATAAAGATTTAGCTAAAAGATTATTTGAGATATTTGATTTTTTTTTAGATAACATGGTGCTAAAAGTCTCATATTTGCTACTAATTCTCACTGAAACATTGCATAGATATACTGGTATTGTTTCATCTACAAACATGAGTTTGTAACATGTTAAAAAAAACACATTGTGAGAATCATATGCTCACATTTTCTTTTTCTTTTTTTTTTTTTTTAACTTCAGATATTTTAAGGGGCTTCATTGGCACAGATCAACTTCCCCCACTGGACTGACTGAGCAAAACACATCTAATAATTTTATTAAAAAATCCAAGTAAAGCAGAGCGTTTAACTCACACATAAAGAAGTCCAAAAAAAAAAAAATACAAAAAAAATACAAAATTTTACAAGTGACTTTATTTTATATTTTCTTCTGTATTACAGCTCTTGTGATCAATTAAATAATCGTGTCCCTCGTGAATTTGTCTTACACTCCTTGCTTCCTGTTGCAGACTCAGACTTCAAGGCCTTCTCAAGTTAACCTGATTGGCTCATGCTGCTCTGTGCCCTAGACCTGTCCTGAGGTAAAGAACCAGTGTGAATCCTGAACCACCCTGCAGGTTTTCAGCCCTTTCTCCATCCTCACAAACTCAATGTAGATCAGATCAGGTGACGCTTTTTTTTTTTTTTTTTTTGCTGCAGGCAAA
>OMNM01011910.1:6179-22964 GCA_900302745.1 Parablennius parvicornis | reverse complement strand
ACAGTGACACCTAGAGGTTAATCCATAACTACAACCTGTACTGCATGATGCTGATGCACACATACCCCTCTGTCCACCAGAGCTGATGAGGGCAGCAGTCTGTTGCACCTTTCTTTAATAAGAAAAAAAGAAAAAAGAATAGAAAAATATCTATAACCATATCAATTTGACAGGCTGTGAGTTGGTGTCCTGTGTCATGGTGTCAGTCAGGTTGCTGAGCCGCTGGCAGAAGGGTTAGTCACAGTTGAAAGTAGTCAGTCTGTCAGCAGGCTCAGGGGGGAGGCAGTGGCAGCTCACATCTATAATGCATCAAGCTGGGTGTCAGTTAAACTGGAGACAAGGACAGGACAATAGAGTCAATAAATACCACCAGAGATACCGCTGAATGGATTTCTTTGTATTTAAAAGAGAAATGTTTGTCATGATGGTGCGTCGCTTTGAACAGTTTCATGAGGCCCAGATATAACACTTTTTCATTTATACTCTAAATTTTCAGAATTGCAAATGTGAGATGCATAAGTGGTTCAAAAATTACCTGGTGAGGTTGTTTTCTTGCAATATCTTTTAAACACTGGTATAATTCACATCTATTTCTTAGAACATAAGTTGTATCCCTATCAAAAATAAGTTTTTATACATTACATGAAGTTACTGTTCTTGTATTTGTACCTGAGGCTTCTTTATGTGGGTCAAACTGTATTTATTTGCTTTAGGACTTGCATGGGAATCTTTGTTCCCCGTCAACTTTAACTCTCAGAAATTGTGCCTATTTTATATTATTTTTCGATTGTATTTCACATTTAACTTCTATTCTATTATTTTTCATTCCTTAATATCTGTTTTTGGCGTCGACCAGGCCTCTGCAACAGAATTTCCTGTCTGTACATGTAGAAATGTGTTTGTATGACAATAAAAATTATTGAATATATTATATAAACTACACATGGTGTCCCTAAGAATATAATCTTACACTGTATCCTCTGATACACTGAGGTATTTTCTTCAATTCTACTTCATTTTTAGTTGGTCTGTCTTTGATGTTTATTGCAGATAGAGTAACCTATGAATCACTATCACGTATCAACAAATTATGCTATTTTAAAGTTAGCTAACCCACGCTATGTAAATATGCTGGCTAACATTAGTGCAGAGATTTAAATCATTAGTTTAAAATTAACAAATAATAGGTGTAACTTTTCAATTAAAGTAACTGCTGTACCCATACTGGCCACTTGGGGTCAATATCTTTCACAAAGACAGAAAGACATGACACAAGACTAAACGACCAAAAACCGAGCAGCAGATGGCAGCAACACTGGTGGTCATGAACTTGGTGCTGCAGCAGTAAAAATTTCCCACTGCATTGGTAACTAATGAGGTTGAGTTTGTGCAATATGAAAGATAAAGAAATCATGTCTTGTGAGAAGCAACGGGATTATTTTTCATGCATCAGTGTTATGAAATGCAGATTTTAGAATAAGTAAAAAGTACATTTAATATGAATGTTTTCAGGGTCCAGCTGTATGTTTCTGCACGAAAACAAAAAGAAAATATTGAAGATTTTGGTATTTATTGTATATTATTATATCATTTAATTTGGTGTCATTGAATTTGAGCTGTATGTAGCCCTTAAACAAAAGTGCCTTAGTGTTTGTTCCATTTATAACTATTGTCAAGAAAGGTACATGTAGCGACGATATGTACTTTTTCTTCTTTTTAAATTTTGCAGGTGCGGCATATATACAGGTGTGCTCAAAACTGCAGAGAATACAGTACATTATCTTGAAAATCCACACCACAACCCCAGGAAAGAAACATACAAGGCAAACTAGAGAGAAAGAGGCGCTAGCTCGGCCCAAAGGTAAAACATTTAAAAGTGAACAGTCATTTCGGGAAATACAATGTTCCAGTGTGCAATGACCTTATAAAAGGAAGTTTGGTAGGAATGAATACAGAGAAGAAACGAAGAGGCAACAATGGAGAAGCAAAAATGGCACAGATGATGATCATTCATCGCTCTGACATCTAATTTTGTGTATGGCACAGCTGTGTGTTAAACATGATTAATAATCACTTAATAATTGATTACAACACATCAATGTGGTTAATTGATGAAGTGCATTTTTGTAAAAGGACATACCAATGTTGGTGGTTTGGTTTATTACCATCAATGTTATAATTTTTCTAGAAACCTGTTTGAATATATTTGTTTATATATTTTTGATCTACATTTTGCACATATGCGAATGTTATTGACTGTTAGCATGTGTGAAATGACGTGAATAGTGTGAAATATGAATTTACTTGTCCTAACTACATCACAAAAATAAACCAGGACAAAAAAAACAGACAAATTCAGCATTTTATGGCTTCAATCTTAATATTAAAAAATATTGTTTAGTCCTGCTGTGGTACGATGTGGCTGATTCAAGGTTTCTTGTATCTTCTTATGCTGATATTCATGATGAGTCATCCAAAGAGAGGAGTCAAAGTTCCTGCTGCTACTCAGACACCCTCAGTCTGTACTGTGGGTATTTTGTATGTGTCTGCCGGTAAAGTGCGTCAAACACAACAGAGAATATATTCTAATTTGTGGTACAGGAAAAGAAGACTTCCAGCAAACATTCACTAAGCAGTGAGTTTCTTCCATCAACCAACAACAGGGGAGGAAACTGGGATGTCAAAACAACAGTGATGGATGTTTGTTTTTTTCACATATCTTTATGAAAACAGATGTTGGATGTGCCTATTATCCAGGCACGTATAACACGATACTTTAAAGTAGTGTTGAGCATCTGATTAAAAATGCAATATAAAAGCAGCCGTGCATTTTCAAGTAGTTTTCCAAAATATCTAAAAATCTGATAGGGTGAGGAGTGTGATTCAGCTGCTCTTCTCTGTCATCCGTGTCCACCCAGCTGGCTCTGTGAGTCTGAGGTAGCATCAGGAGAATCATCTTCACTTGGGAATAGGCCCCACGTCCTGAGCAGAGCAACCCGCTGAGCAGGGGGAGTGGAGAAGTACTCTCTCTGTTTCTGAGAGTATGTCTGGACCGGGTGGACAATGTCTCTATAGCTCCAGTCCTAATACAAAATGATAAAACAGAAACAAAGTCTGATTTTGCTCTGATCAAGCTCAATGTGACATGTATAGGAAAATGGGCTTAGTAAATAAAATTAGAATTAAAAACACTCAAAGATACTATCAGTTATATTATCTATATATTATCAGTTTTTTGTGATGTCAACAAACACAACATTCCAGAAATATTTTAACTGATGTGAAGATCTTGGGTTTAATTCACCCACATGGATTCAAAAATACTCCTACAATACTCCAAGCAAAACATTGCATTTTTCTCAGTTTAGCCCCACAGGACAACAAAGCTTCCATCAACAGGTGGTCTTTTATCTAAAGGTTATCTGTCTCAGGATCCCTGGCATGGAACGGTTTGGTGTTTGTTTGTTTGTTTGTTGTGTGTGCCACAGATGTTATGACTAAAACTGCTGCCGTGCCGTACCTGCCAGTGGAAGTTGAACGCCTCCAGCAGCTTGATCCTGCCCTCTCTGGAGGGCACACAGTCGGGAGGAACAGGCTGCACCAGCTCAGCGCCCACCTGCACATCTCCAAACACCAGCAAAGCTCGGATGGCAAACCAGCCCCCAAACCTAGGGTGCACGCACACTCCAAACATTTTCTGCAGCCAAACAGATGGAGATGCTCAAAAATTAGGGCGGGGAGACGAGAAATGAATTGATACACAAAGTGCCGTTCGGGCCATATCATGAAAAACAAAAGGTGAGAAAAAAAAAAAAAGAGTAATGACTTTACTTTTTGTGCCCATGGCTGGTCTGTGACATCAGACTGCTGGTAGTAGAAAGTTGCTCCAGACACATGCGCAGCAGTCTGTGCCAAGAACTTTGGCTTCCTGCTGGGCAGAAGCTCGTAGTCGTACCTCACATCTACATTTTGTCCTGGGAAACACTACAAGACAAAAAGAATGACTTAGACGAGAAAACACTTTGTTATCAAATCTAACTGTTGTTATTAAGATCGATACACGGTAGGCATGGCAGGCATTTACCTTGAGCCCACGATGTCATTGGGCTCCCAGTGTAGCCTAACATTTGTACATTTCAATGACAATATTAATGATTCTCTTTACATAGACACCGTCTTCAAATTGAAATTGAATGCAGGATCTTCGTTATTCCAAAGTAGACCGTAGAGTCAGTGGTTGTGGGAAACACTCAGTAAAATTCTTAAAGATCTGGAGATGAGGATTAGTTATTACTTGTTTTAATGTATTTCTTTAATTTCTTTAAAAGCTTAAAGGTATTATTTAATGAACGTATTTATTTTATTTCTTTGTAAAGCATTCTGTATTTCTTGAATTTCTTGAAAAAGCATTGTGAATTACCCTGTGTTTGAATTTGCCTAGCCTTGCCTTAAATAATGACAACGAGCAAGTAACAAGACTAATGGGGCTTTACTGTGTGCTTGCAGTCTGGTACAGCTATACAACAAGTTGAAAAACAAACAAAAAAGCCTAACTACCCATCAGACAGAACCAATATAACAAGTGGAGGATGGAAATAAAACATAGCGAGATTGTGGTGAGAGACAAAATGTCTTATACGAAAAAGTAATTTTGATACTTAGTCCCAGTCCCATGACCCATCAGGTAATACACAGCAGCTAACAGTAAAACACCTTCTAAACCACAGTTAGTGAACCTTTTTTATCTGGATATGACAGTTTGAAACTAAAAGTGAGACACACAAATACTGTTTAGAACTTGTTAGGCCATTTTCAATGACCCACTGAAATTGAGACACTGAAAAATAAGGATATGAAGAAAGTCGTTCCACATTATTGTCTAGAAAATCTACAGCACAGCACTACTGCAGCATCTAAATAATGTGATATGAAAAAGGATGTAAAATATCACACTCATTCATTTTCCATCCTGTCAAACACATCCACCCTCACCTGTGAAACAGCAGAGGTGACGCAGCGCTTCACACACTGGTCTATGGGGTCAGACAGGCCCTGGCAGCTCCTCTGCTCCATGAAGGGCAGGAAGGCTTGTTCGAACATGGCAGGAGTGCTCAGCACCACCACAGCCAAGCTGTCGTCCGGGAAGGACAGACGCAGAGAGGAAGGCAGCACTGAGTTATACCAACCGACCTGCAGACATGGATGAACAAAGTCAGAATGAAGCAAAAGTGGACCGAACAAGGCGGCAGAAACAGAAACGAGCTACTATGTAAATATCTAGAAACATGCAACCACAAGAACATCTGAGCGACTCCTAAAAATAACTTTTTTTCTCCCTCAAACCTTTCAACTCCTCGACATTCAGTCTTCTTAAACACAAAATGCTGTATGAGCCTCACTTTTCTTGCCGCGGCATAATAAAACACACACAAAAGAACTATGAGTCACGACACCTTTAGAGGATACACTTCAAAACCCAGTTTTGACAAACAGTTGTCCAGCTGTCCTGTTATACTTTCCACATTGTCCAAGGAAGCCGCCATTGTTGGTGTCAACATTACGCACAGGATTATGGGAAATTGTGTTTTCATGCTCACCGGCGTGGGTGTGTGGTGAAATACCTCAACTGTGTCACAATGAGATAGGGGTCGGCAACCTTCAACACTCGAAGAGCCATTTGGACCCGTCTCACACTGAACAGAACACACCGGGAGCCGCACCCGTGCGCGCGCGCTAATATCGAATTGGCACATGTATGCCAGAGTTTTTAGGACCATGCAGTATTGCGGCTTCAATGTCATTCAGTTGTGTACATCGTGCTTATTTCTAACTGAAGAATTGCAAGATTGTATGCCAGTGGGACCGAGGCTCAAGGAGCCGCAGCTGAGGGATCAAAGAGCCGCATGTGGCGGGTTGCCGACCCCTGCTTTAGATTAAAAACGTTGTAGAACAAAATATAATAGACGTCACAACTCAATAAACAACCGCACTGCACGACTACGACCATCAGATTATTGTGTGGACTACAATTCACAGAGGGTGAGGCGTTTGCGTCTGACGTCATCACGTTGTTATTGTGCGCTCCTGGATTTAAAAGTGGTATCGTCAGGTTTTCTGTGAGTAGCTCTGTTAGCAGCTAACGCATACCCTTCAATTACTGGTGTTTTATATACTTTACTTAGCATGTGTGGGTAGCGTATGGATTGTTTGTCAAGTAGACAGTTCTCCGTATCTTTGAGGCGGTAAGATGTGTGCTTTCTGCCAATCAAAACAAAGATGGTGTTATTCTGTAAGGGATTGTAAAACTGCTAACCGACAATAGCTCAGATTAATATCACATTTAGTTCAAGGCGTGCAGCGCACCAATTTGTTATTGCTGCTGTTTTATTTGTACATGTTGTGTCGATAAGGAGAGGTCCTGCGTCACTCCTAAAACTGGAGAGGAAGCTGTTCACTCCTCATCACTTGAGCTGGTCCATTACTTTATCAGATACCCTGCACATCCAGTCACATTAACCTGTGCAGCAGCAGCTGATAAGGATCACCTAAACCTGAAGCATGCTGGGGTGGCCTGCTGTAATCTAATCTCTGTCAAAGTGTCAGAGATCTTACCTCAGCTGTTACCTCACATGTCTAGAGTTACTGTATCCTCCTGTTGGTTTGTCGGTGTAACATCATTGTGGAGTTCAAGGATCAGGAATGATGCACCTGACAGTTTCCCTTGCTGATTTGGTTTCCAGGTGGACTCAGACATGAACTGGGACAATCAGCTGAGCTCCATCCTGTCAGTAGCAGATGGCAGTGTTGCAAAGATGAGGGTGAGTAGGTTGAAGAGCCTCCTAAGTTGACACTTAAATCTATTATTCAAAAGTCTTTGTGCATGTCAATAAACATATTGGTGGATATTTAGAGCCATCTGCTATGGAGAAATTATTCTTTGTGAGTTGTTTATATTTTTAATATAAATCTAAAAAGTTTCTGGAATTTTTCATATTTTATTCATAGTCCTCAGTATATTCTTGATCAGATTGCTCCAGCACCAGTGACCCTGGTTCAGATGACGTGGTAAACAAGCTGGATGAGTGGAATACTGATAAGATCAAACAATAAAAGCCAGAACAAAACACAGCCTCGATCCCAGAGCTGTGGCCTCCATTACACCCTGCCCCCCCTCCCATCAGACACACAACACACACAGCCTTCACACAAACTGACCTACACACCACACACCCATCGACCTCACCTGTGGCTTTGCACAACCAACTGTCACACAACGCGCTACCAATTTGTGCTTTTTATGCTTCTAAAATTTTATTACTCTACATATTTTTCTGCTTATACTGCGCATATTTTGTCATTATATTTATACATTTGTATTTACCTGTATGTAAAAAGGAGAAGTCATGAGCAATGTCATTATACATTGTAAAATGACAATAGAACTATTGTTATTCTGATTATAAAAGACCTAATTTCAGTTTATGCGTAATCAATGTGAAGTACATTGTAACTGTTTTCAATAAATTATGGTAAAATTAACTTTTGAAATGTATTCTCACATTTTGTGATACACCCATAAATACAGTTTTTGTGTTTGTTTTTTCTTTGTATTACACTGAACATAATCAACATCATAGATTCCTCTATGTTAGTCCTTTATGTCATTATTGTAGCATTCTGAAGATGGCAGTATTGTTTTATTGACTGGACTGAGATAACGTTGGTAGCTATTAGGAGTTAGGTGATTTCATTGAGAATCTTTAAAATGTTCTTATTTTTGTCAACAGGAAAGACTTACCTCACCAGGAAATTACCCCAAAGGAAGAGAAGGTGAGTCAATCTTTCTAGATTTCTGTGTAAGCCTAAAGGGGGAAATTAGTGTTTATATTATTCTAACTTCCGCTTTACTTTTAGTGAATCTCACTTCACCATCTTAAAAAAAAATTGACATTTTCATTTTCTGTTCACATGTTTCTGTTCAGATTTGTTTCCTGTAAGGGAAAAGCTTTGCAGTTCAGATCTGGACCCTCCTGCTCTTCCACCCCGAGCCCCTCTTCCCCGACAGCCCTCCCCATCTCCGAGTCCTGGTGTGCAGTGGTCAGATTTAGCTTCTATCCAGTCACAACTTCAGATTCAGAACAAGGTGTAATTTTTAATACTTTGACACACAGCAATAATCAACAGTATGTTTATTATATCTCTTCTATTAACTGCTACAGTGAAAAAACGTACATTTTTATTAACACTATCTCTTTAAGGCGATTGAGTCCCTCACTCAAAGACTCTATGACTTGGAAAGGGAAAAACAATCTCACCAATGTCACATTCAAATGCTACAAGGTAAGCAATCAGCACTTCTGCACCACAATCAACACATCCCACTGAATCACTTCATCATATTCTAAGATTGGCAATACCTGACTCTTTTTATTGTTTACTATAAGAAAACAACATTTGAACTCAGGGAGCAGGTTGATAAATGGATAAAAACTGCGCCTAAACTCAGGTTCTTGAAAGTAACACATCTAGCACTATGAAGTAATTTCTCCATTGTGACAATTTTTCAGACACATGTTCCATGTTTGTGGCTTACATGTTGAGTGAGCCACAGGTGCTTTCTCTGTTATATTTTTTATATAACAAAGTGCAGTAGCTGTAGGCTGTATTCGGCTACATTTACAAGTCAGATAGAAATCAGTGGAAAATAGCTAATAAAATGTATAACAAATAAATCGTGTTTCATTACTGTTGCCCTCACTTCCACTCATAAAGATCTCCTGTACTTTTCCAAAGTCTTTTACTTTTTTTCCTCTATTGTCTGGAAAGGCACTCATGACCAGAGGACTCATTCACAATTAAAAGATCCTAATCAATGATTCTTATTTGTCGACATGGTTTGTCAAAGAGGAGACGTTCCATTGCTCACAGTAATTCTTTAACTGGTCTTTTCTAGAGGAGGTTCAGAGACTGCATGAGGAGCTCAGGGACCGGGAGGAATTGAGGAGGGGACAAAGTCCAGGAGCGCAGAGAAGGATGGAGGAGTGGAGGAGAGAAGTTGGACGTGAGCTGAGCAGTTTGCGCGGACACATCAGCAGAGCCACATCTCTAGGAACCTTGGAGGAGAGGTGCAATGGCGTCAAGCTGGGATGGGGGGCGGGGGGAGGGTACCTGCACACACCACTGATGGCCATCCCAAGATTTGGAGAGCAGTGTTTACATCTCACAAAGAACAGAAAATGGTTTGCAGGTGTAAAGTGTGGGTGTCAGTTACCGTTTGGGGATTATCCCCTAAAGAGTTGTTCAAACTTTCTTTTCGTCTTTTGTCACAGTCTCAGTACAAAGCTACATAAAGAGGAACTGCAACACCTGCGGAGAGAGTTGGACCAACTGAAAACACGGCTGAGTGAGTCACGCACACTTAAACATCATGCCCGCGCATTGCTGCACATGTCCCGGCCTACAGTTGGCCTCCAAGAGAAAGGCAAGCAGGATCTTGTTCACGGTGTCGGCCCTTTTCATTACTTTTGACAGGGAGGCAGGAGGAGAACGTGTTACTCCAGCAGGCAGAGGCCAGGGAGACCAGGAGGCAGTATGAACGCAGCTGCAAGGTACAACACGCATTACAACTGGTGGCGTTTGCTTGTGGTTTGTTTTCATTCAAGTCCCTTAGATTCCCTTTGTATCTTTTTTTTTTTTTTTTTGGGGGGTTCAGACGCTGGAGGACCTGACAGACAGCTACAGAACTCACAGCACTGATCTGACAAAGACTCTCTCTCAGTACTCTCACACACAACACGAAGTCTGCCAAATCAGGTACTTATGTTGGCACATGTGCATGTATGAGAGCTTTTTAGAAAGGGAGTGTATTTGATTGTGTTGTGATGATCAACTTTTTCAACTTTAAATAAGCACTGCAAAAAGAAAAACACAATATTGTTAAAAAAAAATTCACACTTTGAATTTATATTTTATGCAAATTCTGTCTTGTTAACTATTAAAATAGAATGAAGAGGAGAAATAGAGAGAACAAATAAGCACGCTCCAACATTTCTGAGCCCATAAAGTGAATAAACATTAGAATCAGAGCTTTCATTTCATTACAGGCACCTTCAAAAGTGACTGTTTCCTGTTTCACAACACCTGACATTTGGGATCTAGGTCTAATGTGTGTGTTGTGGTTACTGCGCTTGCTTCAAAGTTAGAGATCCCCCGTTTGAGTCTGAGCTTGGTCCTCTTTCTGTGCAAAGTTTGGTTATTATTCCTGTATGTGTGCATGTTTTTTTTCTGTACTCTGGTTTCCTGCTACACTTAAAAAACACTTCTTTGAGATTATTCAGTGATTTGTTATCACCTGTAGGCTTGAATGTGTGTCTCTCTGTGTGTTTGAAACTGTGATGGACTGTCGACCTGTTCAGAGCATATCAGCCAGGATTTGCTTATCAAGGGCACTCAGCTCCTCACCTGTGACTGTTTTTCACCTTCTAGCACCTCAACTCTGAACACAAAATTCTCACTTTTCTTCCCACTCACAAACAAGTGCCAGGATCAAGAAATCATCTCTATTTTTCACTTCTCCTCTCAGTGGTCATAATATAGCTGGTCTTTTTATGATTCCAAATAAACAATTATTTAGTTATTATTATTTAATTTAATAGCAGGGTCTTGTTTTTGTCTGTTTTCAGTGTGTGTTTTTTTCTGTTTTCCATCCCCTGAAGAATTATTTAATGTCTCACAACAGAACGACCGTGTCAGAACTGAAGGATGAGGTGAGGAGCCTCGCTCTCCGTGAATGTGAACCGACATCTTTGCTGTCAGCGCACGTGTCTGGTACGAGTGTCTCCCCCTCTGGCTCTGTCCACCGTATCTATTCTACATATTACCCCCTATAATTATTAGTGGTTCCGTTAATTTTAGCGGCTTCTCCACCTTCACTCCCTCGCGGCCAGAGCAGAGGGGTCAGAGTTAAAGAGTTGGATTCTGACTCAGAAGACTTCAGCCCGACCCCGAGCTTGGCCGAGGTCAGCTCAGATGATCTGTCTTGGCTGGATGAGAAAGACCCCGGTAAGAATTTGTTTTCCTTTTTGCTGAGGAAACGTGTTGAACAGGTTATCTAAAAGCTGAATTGGGATTGTTGAAGACGTTGTGCTTTTCTCTCATCTTCACTAAAAAATCCTCTGCTATCTGCCAAAAGAAAAGATGGCCTTCAATTCCCCATCACATTTAAAAGATTCAATAATGTAACATAATTTAGTCGGTACAATCTGTTCAATATGGTGGTTGATGCTGTGAGCACTCACAATATTTTTCGATTTCTCAGCTGGGCTTGCCTCAGCTGCATCTTACTCTTCAGCCGTCTTTCCAATCTGATTGTGCTGCTATTGCTGATTTATTTTTTTTTTCAAATGCTTGTAATATTATGAAAATGGTTTCCCACTGCACTCAGAGGTTCAGACTTCTGCTTCATCAATACCACGTGTCGTCATATATTTCTCATGAGCCATCTGTCCTCCCGACATCTCCAGCAGCACAAACGCATCCTGACAATCGGATCACACGATTCAACTGACAGAATTTGGTACATATTGACCAGATGGGCACGATGGGATGACGGTTGTTGACATGTAGTTCTCCTAATCCTCCCCCACACATCTGGCTCGCCACTTCTGATTCATCCATTGCATCCACATCATTGATGAAGATCCTCCGTCGTCTTAAATGTACAGTTAATTAAAAGAGCTTGTCATCTGATTTATGGCTTGTATTGAAGAAAAGATCGATTCCGCTCAAGTGTCACGCAGTGTCTGTGGCCTGGTAACCAACCAACCAACAAACCAACCATTCAAAGTAGAAATACTGCAAACAACACAAGAACCCAGATTAAACACAATTTATAACTTCACAGTTGTTTCTCTTCTTAGATTAAACCATGAATTCAACAGTAAAGTGTACAATCACTTGTACATTGGCATACTTTTTTCAATATTTTGGCTCTATATATCACCAAAAAAGATTTTAAATGAAAAATTGGAGAAAGCTTAAATGACTACACCTCATTAGATGAAGTGGGAGCACAGCCTGTTAGCCTGATGGTGCTCATAAAAACCTGGACGGAATTTCAGGGCAGCTTTGCTAAAGGGAATTTTGACACCAAACATGACTGAAGCCAGAAGAACACGCTCAAAAAGCTTTACTGAGCAAAAACTTCACTTAAAACGTGGGAAATCATGCTGCAACTGAAAGTAAAGAAAATTAAGTATGTGAAAGAAGAGATGAAAATGAAAACTCTGCAGGTTGAATTGGATATGAAATTAGAAGAGAGAGCTGTTCAAAGAAAGATGCATGAGACAGCTATGTAATGAAATGAAATACGTTGTGAAAATATTTTTTTCTTACTTTACAAGTATTTATTGTAGTCACCACAACCTACATTATAGAACACCCTTGGTTGAGTTTCTCATTACATTTTTCAGGACAATATTTATATATGTCATACATAACTAACCTTATTAAGGCAAAAACAAGCCATAATCAATGCATTCTATGGTTAAATGTTTCTATTTTCTAACTGAAGTGCTACAATGTGAAGGCAGCTCTGAGCGCAAGTGCTCTCTGGTTATTTTCTGCCACTGGCATTGGCACATCTGGATCATTCTGCTCTTCTATTGGAGGGTCAGGACAATTATGCTCCTTCAGATAGGTGTGCAGCACAGCCGTAGCAATGATCACCGTACAGCATCTTCTTGGCTCAAAACAAACTGTATTCTGTAAACACTGGAATGGATTTTTCCACACTCCAAACATATGCTCAACCATCCCTCTAGTGTGAATATGAGCTCTGTTGTATCTTTGCTGCTCAGTTGTTTTGGGAAGTGGCCACGGTGTGAATAAAAAGGAACTGAGCATATCCACTGTCACCAATTAATAGTCCACAATGTTGACCTCTCAAGCTGAGCACAATGAAGAGTTTTGAAAAATCCTTGAATCATGCATGGCTCCTTTCCAACAGGCAACAATGTTTGGAAACTCTAAACTGGGAGTGCATACAGCCTGAACATTGATGGAAAGCCAGTTCTTACGGTTCCTGTACTCAGCATCAGGAGTAGATGATTTAAACATGACATCCATCTATGCAGCCAATCACTCCCGGGAAGTTCCCATTCGTAGAATCGCACTTTATAGTTTGCTTGCTTAGGAACATCAGGGAACTTAATGTGCAAATTTCTGTGGTCACAAATGGTCCTGCAGACATTCTAAACCATTCTACACACCGTTATTTCACTGACACAACACAAATCACCAGTTTCACCATGAAAGGTTCCAGATGCCAAGAATCTCAAAGTGATGAGAAATTGGACAGAACTGTATACAGGCCTTCCTCTTTGAGACATGAAGGAAAGTGTAGACTCAAGCAAAGTGATTATCTTCAGTACATCTCCTTAATACATACGAAAGCAGCAGCGGATATTGGTCTTAATTTAGATATTACAAATACTCCATGCTCCAGAACCATCTATGTGCTCTCTGTCACAAAACAGTACTAAGCTGAAGTTAAACCTGCCTCTTTGCAGGATTAATATAAACTTCAATTTAGTCCTAGAGTAGCTCTAATCCACCTTCTTGCAATTGGCTTTGTTTAATCCAGAACAGACAAAATCTATGACTATTTTAAGATAAATCTGTACAAGTGACTTAAAGTTAAGCCCGCTCAAACAGCATTTTCTTCTGGGACTAGGCTTAAGTCTTGTCCGTGAAACCAGACCTAAATGTTGTAATTGCATAAACAACATATCGTCGCACAAAACCTTCAGATGTTGGAGATCAAATGTATTACACAGAGTTTTAAAAGTAATCGGATGTACACGGCCCATAACGCCTCACAAATTCTGAGGAAGCAGTTTGCTCATGGTCTATTTATGCCTCTACCTTTCAGCAAGAATTAACCTCGGCGTGAATTCTATTCAACTGCTACTCTCTTTTTGTACATCCTCCATCTTATCTGCATCGTTGGGTTAGGAGCCTCCCTTTTGTGTGTGTGAACTAATGATAAACTCAATGTGAAAACTCCCAAATATACTGCAAAACAATTCAACGTTCTTGCCCAATATGCTTTAGGCCATTTCCCATTAGCACCTTGAAGAGGTTAGAGGAATATGAGCAGATGATATTGTCTAAAAGACTAGAAGTCATCCTAATGCTCTTTTCTGCAGTCATGTTCTAAATAGCAATAAAACACTTAAATAAACTCTTATACTTTTACTTTTGGTATTTGTAAAGCAAATGAAGAGTGAGTAACACACTTTGTCATGGAACTGCTAAGTTGTCATTTATCCAATCACTTCTCTCCCCTTGAAATTGTTGATTGTTTAGTTTCAAATACATTATGGGGATGTGCTCAGCCAAAATGGTAAAAAAAAACACACACAAAAAAAAAACAATAAACGTTAACAATGGAGGTACACAAGTATTTTGAACCAGCTACCACGGGTAATTCTAATCATCTCCTGGCTCAAGCCTAAAGAATAAAAGAATAACAATAACTATTATTAAACGTCTAAATAATACTTATATCAGTATCTACAAACAATAGGTTTGTAATAAAATCTGTAAAAAGGTTTAAATGAAGATGGAGGGCTATAGATATAAAATAAAAAATGAGGAATGTAGTCTTATAGTATTTTTGTGAGCTGGTCAGGTTGGTATTTCTGGGTTGTTTTTACATTTACAGACAGAGCATTTAAGCTCTCATTTCCTCCCCTGCAGTCTGTGTGAAATCAGTTATTTCTTGGGAAATGTGTGCGCGCGTGTGCTCGTGCACCACTCACCCCTGAGACTTACTGTAACAGAAGGTTGATGTTTCCGGAAGAGATTACAATCTCTGCTCCAAATGTTTTCCCAGAGTGATTTGGTCCCATGAAGCCAGGATAATTTGACAACTGCATCCACACACAAACAGAAACACAAACGAGCGCACGTACATGTTCACAGTTGTTCTGGGAAACCATTTGAATGTGTTCCAGGCTAATCCCAGGTGGTGACACAGCAGAGAGGCTCTCAGTCTGTTACAAGCACAAATGAGCTGCTCCCTCTTCTCTCTCCAGGTCTGCCGGCTCGTCATCAGAACCCACGGACACGACTGAGCGTTCAGTCAAGACGGAGCGACTTTGCCCGGTCCGACCCGGACAATCACGATGACGACAACGATGAAGATGACGACCGTGACGACCTTTTTGACGACGACCTGAACTTGGCATCAGACCTCAGTCTTGATGACCTCTGACCGTCTGTGTAATGACTTTCTTGACGTAAGTCAAGAACTGGGAAGCGTTTTTAAGAGCAACAAGGGTATTCCTACTCTTCCAGCGCACAATTGAAGTGTATGAGTAGTTTGAAATTACAAAGATTTTATCAGTACCATTCAAACATACAGCACTAATAATAGAAATAGGACCGCACAACCATCCGTAAGGCTTATTTTGTTAGAGGTCCCAGGAGACGGAGGAAGGAAAACAAAGGATGGAAAACAGACTCAGCATGGCAACGGAAGCACATCTACATAACAAGTAATAAAATCATCCTACTTAGTGTTATTACTGTTGCTTTACCCACCTACTTGGTTATGAACAGTCTCTTTAACCATGGAAGGAACTCTTAAAATCTACTTTTAGATGTTAAACTCAGCCAAAGTATGTTTAAGTGAGAACGAATCACAATGATCTACATTCTTTTCCAGTTTACAATTTAATTGTAATTACTCATCTAGCCTATTTATACACAAATCCTTTAAAGATTTAGCAAATCCTGACTGATTCATGTCTTTTGTTCAAGAAGTGTTTCATCAAAGCATCGCTATGCCCTCAGTCTTGTTAGTGATATAGACTGCAGTTTGAATAATAAGCTCTAACTGTCTCCGCATGTACGGACTGATAGGAGCAAGCTGAGCAGTCAGGCAGCTGTTTAAAGACTCCTTTGTGAGAGCTTCTCATTCAAAAAGAAACTTGTTTCACGATGGTTGTGATTTGTGCCAGAAAAAAGGCTTTTTTTTTTCTTCAGTGCTTTATTTCTCAATGTAAACCACACAAAGAATATGTTTTAATTGTTGCCGCACCCTGGGCTTGTACGCTGAGCACTACTGACAATAAATTATGGGTCCTGAAGCAGTTCGGCACAGGAGCACTGTGATTAGTCTGAAAGCACAAGGTTTGGTTTTCAGGCGAGACGAAATTAAAAATACTCATGTTTAGGTTTGTTATGATTACAGATTGTTGGGGTTCCTGAAAAGTTTGATGTGGTTTTGGCTTTGGACGGACTTTCATCGTTGGGTGTAGCTTTAGTGGGATCCATAAAGAGACACAACTGATCACTTAGCTTTTTCAGAGCACAGTACTGGCTCCCAAACAAAAAGCCTGCTTTATACTCAAATTGCCTTATGTAGTTATTTTAAATCAAACCTATTTTTGCATGTAAAAGTCCCTTCACGATGCCACACTGCCTCACAGTAAACCTTCAGGACTTCAGTTCAGGTGATCGTGGCTGGCTTTGGGTCAGGAGCTGCTGTACGTTCTTCAGCCTAATGGATATTTAATGGGCTTTTCCTTCTCCCGTAATGTACACTCCTCAGTTCAACAAGAATCTGATGAGGGATAGGGTTTGTCTTCCTGGTAATGCAGTTGAAGTGAAGTACAGTAACATTCAGAAAACCATTAACTTCACCAAGGCGCCAGTGCCCCTCCACCTCCACTGCCATCACCATGTACGCTCCGCCTGGTGAGGACGGGGGGGGGGGGG
>OMNM01011899.1:14107-33883 GCA_900302745.1 Parablennius parvicornis | reverse complement strand
CCAACAAAAACATTCATTGTGTGTGTGTGTGTGTGCTTGCACACATGAACTGTGATCTGAGTCACTGAAAACGCAACCTTTTAAAAATACTGCTACAGCACATGGACACCACGGCCGTGTTGACTAGTAGTTGTGCTCACGCTCAGTAGCTGGACAATCAGAACAATATTACCTCCAGAGTGTCATCACTCCCAGTCCATTTTCTCCTGGGACTTGGTAGTTTTATAGTTGACATTCACGGTAATATTAATCCAAGTTGTTCCTCTCTTCATGTGAATATCCATGTACTCCCATTGCTAATGCTCAGGGCAGATTGTTCTCTGCTGCGCGTGTGTGTGGCTTCATTACAGAAACAACCAACAGCTCCAACTAGTGACATGTCTTGTTAACTACAGTATTTTAAGAATTTCTGCTGTTTCTGTATAAATGGACATTGTTTCAAAAGTTGCTGTGTGAACGTGGAACTTTTATGACAGACGAAAACTAAAACACTATGCATTTTCACATGAAATGGGTGTAATGCAAATGGGGCCTATAAGTGCACATCTTAGTATATCCACAATGCCCATGAAAATCTAATTGTTTTGTCTGTTATTTCTACAGTCCAGTGAAAAAGTTTGCTGTGGGTAAGAGAGGCACTTTGGACGAAGATTAGAGGAAATCATGTATAGAGTGGATCAGTGGAGAATTAAGCTAACAATTTTTTGAAAACACAAAGGACTTTACTAACCTGATCTACTGAAGGTTTGCAATTTAAAAGACATTTCATCTTGCTTGTGGAGGCTCGGCAGAAATAAAAGGATAGCATTTTCAGCAGATTTTTCCTATATAGACAACCTGAAACACACACACCTTTCATTCGGATACTATTTGCATGTTTTGTCACTCATGATTGCATTTTTAGTTGATCACCTCAAAAATGTCTGCACTTTCACTCACATTGTATCAGGTCTCAGTAGATCAGGCCCTGGGCGCTTCGATGTTAAGTTTCACTGAGAATTAATTCAATTCAAAGTCATGTCAAGTCTAAGCTCAGTGATGCTGCTTCTTGTTTTAATCGTGTTTTTCTGTTCATGGACTGGTTGTGACAACAGCTCTATGAGGTACCCTGCATTTTCTGAGTTTGCAAACCATCAACAATGAACTTCATGATAAACTCATGAGATATAAACAGGATGGCTTCCATGAGTGCTACCAAGGCTTTTTTTCCCTTACCTTTTCAATTAACTGCACCTGGCATCGTCTACTGATGAACAGCCAAACACCCATGTAGCATCTTTAATGAATTATGCATAAATTGCAATATTTGAAGACTATTTGTTTTGTTGTTCATAATTCAAATGGTATAGGTCATGAAAATCCTGAGTTCACAACCTCAAAATAAGTGATTTCATGAGATGGTCTTTAAACTACACTGTTTAACACTTGAAACTGTTAAAATGGCTGCATAGAATGTTGTTTTGCAGTGAACTTGCAGCCTTACTGTAGGAGAGTTTGGTCCCTCTCTTTGAAGTCTAGCAGGTTTGGATTACAAGGTTCTTATTTTCATACATAAATTTCACGGACGCGACAATTATCATTGCATTCTAATGAAATCCAACCAAACAAGATCTTGACGCACAGCTTTACTGATCCAAAGTTGCAAGTGTCCATTTGGTTTCCACACTTGTGTTTTTTTGGCTGAATGATTGAACATTTCCCTCAAACAGCAAATATGTCTTTCTTGTTTTTCATTTAAAAGTGTCAAATCGCCCATGTGAACGAGTTGCCAGGTCTTTTTGCTCGTCAGAATTCTGCTGGTAGGATGTTGTGTTTCAGCTTTGCTACCTTCGCTCACAGCGGGAGAGCAAGCAGCCGACTCATATGTCAGCTATTTCATTTAGAGGGTAAACAGAGCAGACTTGTACTACAAAGTATCTGCTGCTGAAGAAGGGTAGAATTTTCAAACTGGCAAAACATAGTGTGATAGTGTCATAATGTTTACTTGTTCATTTTGAGTATAACAACCGAGCACCGGATTTCAGTGACGCTGTAGGTCTTCGTGTTTACAACAGTGAGTATTGCTAGAAGGGAAATTGACACTGAATATGATGATTGGTCAATTTGCCATTTATTAAAAGAATGTGATTTTTTTAATGCTGTCTATTCTTTGGTTTTTAGTCAATTATGTCTTTACGGGAGTGGGGGAAATGAGGACAGAACACACAGAGGAGGATAGGAGTATGAAAATGGACCTGTCAGACTCTTTTTAATGGGCTGAATAAGTAATGTCTTTGTGTGAGCCATGACTGCCGTCACTGGTGCAGAATCACAAACGTTAACGTGACAAAGCAGTTGGCAAATAAATTGGTCAATGTTTTGTGTGAAAATTGCACTTTGTTCAAAGAATAATGATATCAAACTCCAATTCAATGGGGAGACTAATAGAAATGACAACTTGTGACTGATCTCTAATCACGAATTGGACTTTTCCACAATTAGGTGAGATGTGAATTTCTCTATGGGAATATTAGCCTGGCAATGATTTTTGAGAAAAGTTTTCAAGTGGAAATGGAAACACTTTCTGAGGGTTTAAGGTGTCCGTTTACATGACAATGTTGCTCAGAGCCACTAAAATGCAACGTTGTGAAAACTTTTTAAAATGCTACAAAAACTGAAACGAGAGGGAAATGCTTCCACTGTCTTCCTGCTTCTGCTCACTCTGCTTTCATAAGACACACATTTTAACAGACTGCGATCCCCACGTGTCACAACTGTGGTTTCCTGAGCAAGTTTATTTAGTTTGAATCATTACTCGTTAAAACCATCCCCCCATAATCCGGTCATGAAATTCTCCAGCTCTATCTGTGCTTTTTTTAATTTGCTCTTTATTATATTAAACCCACTTTTGGTCTTTTTACGCACTACATGCAGCCATTTGTGACGATAAAATGATTGTTTGTGTGATGTTCTTATCATCACCACCGTTCGTTCTGCCGCCTTCGTAACTTCCTTCTTCAACTTTTTTGGCAGTAATAATGTTTCTTTGAAAGAAATGAAATTGCCCCCGTTGCTACCGACAATGTTTTTTGAAACCTAAAGCTTTCAGGAAATCTTGGTGTACCCAGTGTTTCTTTGATATAGTACAATACTTTTCTTCTCTGTGCTTCTGAGACATCCCCTTTCCCTTTGCTGCTTCTATTTATTTCATTTTCTTTACCAAGAAGTCCCACTGAGATCAGTTCTTCTGGAAGTGAGCTCTGGCCGCGGTAGCAACTTACAAAATCACAAGATAAAGAAAAACATTCTGAACTTGTACACAATGCAACAGATTAGTATACACTTGATCCTCTTAAGAAAAGTGATCCCATCCCTCCTTTAGCACGTTCCTAATGATACCTTAGAATTTATAACTGAATATTAGTGTTGGAAAGCTTTTAGTCCCTTGAAGATTATTCCACCACCAAGGTTCATTTTGCTTCAAGCAGCCTAAAACTAAAGTTGGAGTCTGCATTATGAATTGTAGGCTTGTATGTGGAAAACACAATGAGATTTCATTGATTTTAGAGTTTTGGATATGTCCAAAGCTGTATACAACATAAAACACAAAACAGTTTGAGCTTTGGAACGTGACTCTTTTCTGGCAATCTGTTAGATTGCTTGTACTGTATTTGATCTAAGCCCAGCCGAACATGATATATGACAAATGAAACACAGCGAGGCACCTACTCATTCCCTAAAAACTCTATTTAGGCGCGGCGGCAGCTGGAGACTGAAGAGTGAGCCATCCTTTGATCTCAGGGTCAGTGGTTCAGTCCGTTCCTCTGCAGGCCCACGTCTTGAAGTGTCCTTGAGACCCTGAACTCTGAGTCGCTGCTGATGGCGGACCGGCGCCTTGCATGGCAGCATTGTCATTACTGGTGAGCGTCTGTTTGAGTGAATGTGACTGAAATTTCTAAGTGCTTGGACACCATTAGGAAATAAAAAAAATTAAACAAAAGAATTGTTGCATTGTCAATCTTTTATTTCATTTAGCCAATAATGAAAATAACTGTGAATGTTACTTAAAATCTTGCACAATATATCCAAAGAATTTTAATGCAACATGATTACATTTATCTGAACAGATGATTTAGATTTGACCAGGACTGCTAAATTAACTCTACATAGTGGCTTTGTTTCTTGAGAGCATCTGAATTATTATATCACAGTATATCACGGCTGATGAAACGACTGTGCAGTGCTTGCAGTGCGTGAGTAGAGGACGTCAAGTTTGTGTTTTCTCCTCGTTCATTATCCAGCTTCAACTTATTTAAAAATAACTTGTAGACCACATTGTTGGTTTTACCAACACTAGAGTGAGTGTTGAAGGGAGATCTTAACAGCCTGTCAGGGATTGGATGGACCATCTCCTCAACCCACAAGTGACGGCTGTACTTCTAGTGATGAGTGGGGTGAGTTTCTGTGTTGTGGTTGTAGTAGTTATTAAAAACATTTGAAGAACAGGTTTATGGTGCTGCTGTTAATGGACCAGGGCAGCTGGAGTACAGCACTGTGTCCCAGCAGAGTCTCACCTGATTTGTCTGTAGGTCAAACTGACAGGTATATGTGTGTTTATTTTAAAGTCTGTGCAATCTATGATTATGGTTCTGCAGTTCTGTTGCCGATGATCGCGAGATGAAAGAGGAAGAAACAGCTTGCAGAAAGTGTCTGGTGCTTTTGGAAGACTGCGGCAGCGGATCTTTGACTTACATAAGCTGACAACATCAATCTATCTATACCTAGAATGGCAATCATGGAGCGCAGACCCAACCAACGCCTTATATCCTGTGACCCATATATCATCCTTGATCCCGATTATGTCATTCCCTGTCATTCCTTGGTGCTACCAAGAGTCCCTCCCTTCCTTCACCAGCACGTGACCACCTCTTCATTGCTCTTAGCGTAGAATTTGATCCGGATCTCAGATCCAGAATATGATCCGGATCATCCCCAAAATTGATTGGGTTCTTCCTATCATCATTCCCTATCAGTCTACCAAGTTTCAGCAAAATCCACCCGTGAGTTTCGGCGTAATCCTGCTGGCAGTCAAAAAAAAAACTTTTGGCTGTGTAATCAGAGCCCCATGCTCCGACTCCTATATGGTAGAGGAACTTGGACTTCGTATCAACATAAGTTCACAAACTGAGAACAGTGAGACAGCGGCTTTTGAGGATTATCATGAAAGGTAAAGGAGATCATTTAGTCAGTAAGGAAGAAGTCCTAACAAGAGCTGGAGTGAAGGACATAGAACTTCTGCTGGTTGCCAGGCGGCGTCTGTGGCTTGGACACGTCACACGAATGGAAAACATCCTGCTGGTAGACACTCTCTGGTATGGTGGGCTTGTTAATGGTACCAACAACACTGGATGGCCAAAACAAGGCTACAAGGAGACCTGCAAGAATGTCTTTAAATGTGGAGGAGTCATCAATGAATGGAGGACAAACAACTCACCAGAGAGGAATAGAGAAAGCTGGTGTGTGACAATGAAGTGTAAAAGAAAAGAAAGAGTCTGAAGAAAAGAAACAAAGACAGAAAGAAAGACGAGTCAAAATCTCATCTGATGCTTTGGACTGTTATTTTTATAGTGTTGATATTGTGTCAATTAAAGGCATAAATATTGCTGTTGAGTACACAGGTTTGCTTATGCACAGTCTCCTCCTGTGAGTACTGAAGTTTTAATCAACCATAGGTTAAAGTTTGCAATGCTACACTTATATAATAGAAATAACAAATAACAAATATAATACAGAAAGACCTTGCTTTCATATTATTTTATTAAACTTTCTCAAAGAATAAATTCTTAAGGAGCAGTAATAATGATTAAGCACAATGTATATATAGCGTGCTAAATTGTTCTGATTCTTATTGACTGCATCAACAACAGCAATGGATGATCTCTGTAAGTGAAGTTAAACTGTTAAAATGTCTCAGACATCACTGGAGAACTCATTTGTTTCTGCTGTGTGACCACAAATCAACAAACAACAGCTCTTTTCAGGAGAAAACTCTCCCAGTGAGAAGATAAATGAAACAGAAAGTATTTCCAGCAGCATTATTTCACATCGTTCCGTACCACAATCGTTCTGAGGCTCTGAATGCGTGCGACGTTTTCCAGAGCCGAGGACTGCCGAGCATTGCTGTTCTGTCTGCTGCGCTCGCACCGTGATTTGTAAAGGCAATTTGACTTCCCTCCCCAACTTGTTCCCACTCGGTGACCAAAAGCAGAGACCAGAGAGCAGCGACGGGGACTTCATTGTGATGGAGGATTTGCTTTGAAAAAGAAACACTGCTTGTCATTTATTTTGATTTGATATGGAATGGGTTGGCAGAGCGGCCCTGTAACGCAAGCATTTTCATGAAATATAGAAATTGGATTTGAATGCTTTCGGGTAGCGTGTATTACCCAGGGATTTACTTACATCATATAAAGAGAGTGTAGTTTACTTCATTTGAAATAACATTGTGGTAGAGACTTTGAAATATTGTTGGTTGAATTAGTAGAGACAGGAAGTATTCTCAGATTAGCAGTCAGCAGAAGTTTGTGCTTGTTCTTCTCCACTATGAGCCTGTACAGTGCAGCATCGAGGGCTGGTTTTCAGTCCCATTGTAGAGACTCCAGAGAGCTTAAACTGCAGAAAATATTTCTATAATGAAGTTCTATTAAAATAATCAAATAAGCTTTTTTACAAGTGTAACAGAAAAGTGTCAGATGACAGTATATGATCACTTGCGATCCAGCCATCGTCCGTACCTCTCATTAAGTTACATTTTATCTCTTAACTTATTAAATCTCAACTAGTATTGGGTGAAAGCTGAGGGCAGTCATTTTCAAAAGCAACATTTTCAGTGGCTGTGAGCACCATTGTTGTCTGATTAGACCAAAAACTCTGAGGAAGTTTTCCATTTTTATTTGAAAACATTGTGCAAACAGGGTTTTGGTGAGGAAGCAGATGCAGAGCCTTTTGACTTCCACTGACCCTAGGTCTGTTCTTCACCTGCATCCAGATGTGATGTTTTTGAGGCACCTTGAGTTTTGCAAAACAAGCTGGTCAAGAATCTATTTTGGATCATAATGACTTTCTAGCTGGGAGACCATGGCTTCACCTCTAGAGAGATGGTACAACTACTTTGATTGGCATAAAATAGGCTAAAACTGTAGAGAGTGCAGAGTTTCACGGAACAAGGATGTTTTTATTATCCCAGAGGGGCGACTCTCTTCTGCAATCACCAGCAAAAAAACAGCAAATACAACAAGTAAAAAACAAATAAATACTGAGAAGTGCATATTGCATTGTTTAAAACTTCTTGAATCTGTCAGTTCTGCATTTTGGCACAATATATGTGCAGCCTGAAGGAAGCAGCGACGACTGTCTGAAAAGTGGATGGCGGGATTAACCAGGACAGCGCGTGATTTTCTCCTGAAGCTAACTTCATACACTTCATGTAGGATATTGAAGGGCTCCCATGCAATCTTTTTTGAGACACAGGCATTTTGATAGTGATTGGCACAGCTGATAAAAAAAAGTACACACTAATGTTACCATATATATATAATTTATTTTTTTTTAAAACTGTATGAAGTTTGATAATTGTTTAATCTCTATACATATTTCAGTCCATAATTTGACATTGTGGATAATGATACAGAAGCTTTACATGGTGGTGCGGAATTTACAAGTTTTGAACAGAAATTTTAAACACAAATTTTCCCCTTAACTTGCAAATGTTCCCTCTCTCACTGAACATTGTGTGAATGCTGCCTGGCAGTGACTTATTTTTAGCTTGAAACAGTATTTGGATAGTTTTGAACTGAAGGTTTTTAACTGTAAGGATTGTTGTGATCAGGAAAGCCTACATGATTTGTATAGCTTATGATTTGTATTGCTTATTTTTGTAGAATAAGCAGTCTTTGCAATGCATTTGGCATAATTGTTTCCCCAAACCTCCACACAGTTTGGTAAATATGGTAGAATCAGTGAATTATAAACAATATAAAATATTTTCTATCCAACATATCTTTAGCTCTGGCCAGGACTGAGATGCTTACATATATTTAGATTTGGATATGTTTTATTTTCATTGTTGCCAAAGTAACTTTTACTTTTAAAAACTAACTAACTTACTTTACTGATTACTTGTTTTTAAAAGTAACTAAGTCAGATTTCAAGTTACCTTTTTAGTTACTTTCAGTAATTGATCCTGATGTGTATGAAAGATGTGGAAGACTTGATGAAAAAAGCTTCCACAACAATGTGAAGGAGTTTAATCAAAGGTGGAGGAGAGGGATGCAGTGATATAAATGTTTTGAAAGTAGAGTACAAACCTGTAGCTACTTGCCGATATTGAGTACCGATATGAGTACTTATTGAATGCCATTAAGCCTAATTCATACTCTATGCGCAAATGATACACAAAGGCTTTGTGTTGCTGTGAACCATCTCTGCATAACCTCTGTGTCGACGCAACATCACCTCCAACAGTCTTGAAGCTCCAGGATACAACTGCTTCTACATTACGTAGAGTGCAGTGTGTAGCATCTATCTACGCACAGCGTTATGTGTAATGTAGACTGTAGACCGAAGGACTGAGCTTGCTGATAATGAGTGTGTCAGTCACACTTTAATAATATTTAGCATGTATCATCACTGGTATGTGAGTCTAAAACGCTTTAGCATGTAGCATGTAGCACGGCTCGGAGTAAAACCCTGCTTCTGAGCAGTTAAACTATTGAACAACATCAGAATAACTCTGCTAGTCCACATGTTCTCCTCTTAATACTTTGTCAGAACATTAATATAAAATAATCTCCAAATTGCAGACATCGCTCGTCCTTTCGTCTTCCTGCTGCTGACGTTGTTGACGGACAACGTCACGTGATACTCGCTGAATTGTATCTGGGATCTTTTACGAGTACGACTTATATATGCAGGATTGGACCCAATACCCGATACTGGTATCGACTTTCCTACCCTGAGACATTGACTTCACCTGTCCAGTGATGTGACAGAAGCTGTGAAGAAAAGTGAGAAAAAAGCTAAAGTGGGCTTTCACAGACTGGCTGACTGGTGTTGAATGCAGATTTGCAACAGCAAAGTGGATTTAGTAGGACCACGGAGGACTGCGCGGCGTGTCACATCTATTGTGTTTTTGGCTTTCTGCTCGACTTTGCGGCATCTGCTTCCCCCGATCCATCAGGTGTGTGAGCTCCCGCGGGACTCCTGAATCCTCCACGCGGAGTGAGCAGACTTAATGTGCGTGCTGATGCACTGTGCTTTAAGTTTTTAGTTTGCACTGTTGGGAGTGTCTGCAGGAGAACATCTTGCACCGGGTATTTTTCTGATGGTTGTTTTTCTTTTGGATTGATTTCCAAGACCTTTGAAAATATATATACATAGCTCACTGGTGGAGAAACTTCACTTCAATGAACACCGAGGTGTTCCACAAAAATGACAAGTGTTTTGATACAGATTATATATTATTTATACGACGGTTTAAAAAAAAAAAAAGAAGAAGATACTACAGTGTTCAAGCTGAAGAATCTGGACCCCCAGAGTTACTTTATATAGTTTTTACTGATGAAATGTAAACACCAGATGTTCTTTGCACACATGCGGTGGTGCCTTGACAGCCATGCTGTTATTTCAGATCTTAACCTGATGACCTAGGAGCTACTACCATTTCCACAAATGCAGATTTTCTCTTTTCTATTGTCATCAATAAAACTCACTTCACCCTGCAACAATGTGTCACAGTAATTCCCCATAGTTTACAAGCCATAATCACACCCTTTTAAAAGTAATGTGAAACATCAACACATTTTATCGAAAATGTTGTGTTTTACTGACGGCTGAATGGCACATTAGCAGCAGTGTGGCTGAAAGGAAACAATTTCACATAAAATATAGCATAGCTGGGGCAGAGATGGGTGAATATGACATCGCTCTCTCTGGATACATGAAATTATTGCTGTGGAAGTAGAGATTAGGTTGAATTGATTGAATGCAGTAAATAGTTTGGTGATTGAGTTTTACCATGCAACAACCTTTATTTACGTCAGTTAGCAAAACTATTCTGAGCCTGTTTAAAAAAACATTTTCAAGTGAAAATGGAAATCCTTCAATGCAATGTGGGTGTCCCTTTAAATGACAATGGTACTTGGAGCAACTGAAAATGCGACTTTTGGAAAATGGCTCCCAGGAAAGGAAAAAAAACCCAAAACATTTCTGAAACACTGCTACAGTGAATGTGCACCACGTTCATAGAAAATCATTCCTCTGTACATGCTCAGTTGATAGACAATGAGAATAATATTTCGTCCAGAGTGCCATGACTCCCTGCATGATGAGCTCAAAGCTTTTTGGGTGTATTCAGATATTCATATCCAAGTCATAATCCTTGATTGTAAGTGTAAAATATTATAAATGAATAGAAAAATAAAAAAATAAATAAACATTGACAGTCACCATAATAACAATCCAACTTGGTCGTCAGTCCATACTCCCATTGTTCATGTTTGGAGCGTACTGTTCTCTGCTGCATGTGTGCGGTTTCATTACAACAACAAATAACAGCAACAAATAACAGCAACAACCAGTGGTCCGACATTAAAAGTACATTATTTTTAGCGTTTGGATCGTTTCCATAGAAACAGACATGTTCAAGTCTGTCTCTCTCTCTCTCTCTCTTTGGCTGCTTCTCTGCTCTCATTAATGTCTGTAGGCTGCACAGTGTAGTCTGGATTACCAAGATTCAAGTTTTCCTCCAGGAAGGTGTGACTTCACACATTGTTGCCATGTAAACGCAAAAACATTTGTGACACACAGCAAAAATAATGTTGTGTAAATACAGACCATGGCCGTTCTCAATTTTTAGAATGCCAGTGCGACATGAGTAAGTACGTCCTCCGAAGTATGGAAAGGCAAATATGCAGGAAAGCATCAAGGTAATGTCGAATTTGAACACCAGCGTATGTGATGACGCAGCGGTTGTCATGCCTGAATGATGGACCTTAAAGCCAAGGAGCATGACTGAGGAGGCAGAACTGTGTGAGAAGAGCCAGGAGGAGTAGAATGAGGAGGAGGACGCTGTTGCCTCTCCGGTTTGGGAGGTGGCTGATTTGATCATGACATTAAAGGATGATTTAAACTTTAGAACATTGTGGTAAAATAATTTGTGCCTTTTCCGTCACATACATGCTGTGTATAGCAAAGTAGCCTCCTGCCTTCCTCTACAGCATTTATAATACTATTAATTTCCTTGGAGCTCAGCTAACAATACAAGCATGTGATCAGAAATTTCCTATTAATCGAACAATTATTTTACTGCATGTTTTACTGAAGATCCTTGATGTACAGTATATTAAATAAATCAACCAGCATTTCACATACCTGCCTGCCTGTTGTCATCTTTCTGGTCATATCATTAATATATACTAAATTACATTTGCCCATTATACATTCTACAGTTAAGCACACCAATCATTAGGACTAATTATTTTTCTTTAGAGTAAATACATTATACACAAGGTTTGTAGATGACTCCACCATCGTTTCTGTTTTCTTGTTTTGTGTCAGCAAAGGACTGCTAAGTTATCACGAGGCTATTTATGATGTACAATCCTGCACCTAACATCTGTATCAGTCAAAACCTCACATGTACTCTTGGGAGAGGAATTTGCTGTATGATATAGTGTCAGAACGAGCTCCATTGTTGATTTCTTTTCCGTAATGCATTTAAAGAACTAATTAAAAGACACTTTAAAGGAAATTGGAAACAAGAGAATATCATCTGATGACTCCTTCAATGTGGTATTCTGCTCCAATTCAGAGGCTTCGTCCTCTCCCCGCCACATCCCCTTCTGTGTTTGTGTTTGCTGGGTTTTTCATGTGTATCCAACATTTGCCGTATAAGGCTTGACATGATACTTATAAATAGAGCAACAGCAAGCTAACTACTTTCAATCAATAATGGAAAGATGGTGTACTTCCACTTGACGCTTTGAGAAATTTAACCCTCCACCACCATACGTCTCGCTTAAATGCATTTAGAATGAGTTGTTATGGTACATTGAGTATTCTGAGACCCTGCAGACGTCCAGACAAGTCGCCGCTCTGGGACGCGTGATGCAGGTCTGGAAAGAGAGCGCCGTGATGAATCCAGAGAAGCCCCAGAATGCTAACTGTTCAATCATATGTGTGCTTACGGATATGTTTTTCTGTTGAGGTCTATTTTTCATATACGTGACTGCTTTTTTTTTTCTTCTTTTTTACAAATGCAGGCCCCCCCTTCTAGAAAGAGTACTTGCAGAGTTCTGGTGTTCGTGGTGAGCATTGCTGACAAGACCAGAGGGTTCCGGTGGGTTTTGAACATTCAGGGCACATTTAAACTCGCATATCCAGCAGCACGATTGGTGTCTTTATCATTCTACCTACGTTCTGGGTGTGTGTTTGTGTGGAGATGCCTCAGTCATTACCATGTTGGTCTTTGTCTGGAGTTGGTTGTTTTGCTCTCACTGGGTTCACATCAAATCTCCATGTCAGAGAGAAATATCGTCATGTAATTACTTGGTCCTGCTTGCTCACGTACACAAACACAGACTTTGATTAAAAGCCTATCTGACTAGCTTTCACTGGGCTTTGCTCGCTGGTTAACAAATAGTTTACCCCCCTCCTCTCCCAGCTATGGTGCCTTGGCAAACATTCTCTCCTTTCTTTTGTTCCGCGGCTGCCTTCAGTCTGTGTGTCTGTCTGTGAAGAAAATAGTTACGGTGCAGTCGTGGAATTAATGTGGTCTCCGCACGACAAGCTGTGATGTGCAAACTTACAACATTTGTGAATCAAAACAGTTGTTTTCAAAGTGTGAGTTTCACATGAAGCGGCCCTTAAAGCTCAGGATTGCCCACAGCGTGTGATGTGAGTCACCCAGTCAGTGGAACGTTTTCTTTTTCCAACAGTTGCTAAGCGGTTTGAGGAAGTTTCTAAAGGTTAAAGGAAAAGGTTATCACACCCAGAAACACGGGCTCCATTGTTTTCAGCCGCTGCAGCTTTACAAAGAAACTAGTTCCTTTTTCGTTTTGAGCTTTCGTTTTGGGATAAAAAAAAAAAGTGCTAATCTCAGAATCTAATATACTTTCACTCTTTTCTATCTCTTCTATTTTATAACAACTGTGAATAACAAGTACAAAGCCCATGATTTAAATAAAAAAACAACAAAAAAACACTGTCGACTGACAAACATGACTATTATGAAACTATGTTTTGTTCAAGGACCACATACATGCCAAACTGACTTCTTCAAAGGCTAGAGCTGTGAAATGATAACTTAACAACCAATAATGACAACCTTTCCCTTGGTTTGTGCCAAGAATATAAATATCTTCTATGATCGTTAAGTTTTATGGATTTTTTAAAATTTTTTATTTTATTTTTGTGAGATAATTTGAATCTTTAATTCCACTCCGACTAAAACCAGTACAGACCCCGGTCAGGAAATGAACAGTTTCTTTTGTGTTTGAATGGTGCTCTCGAAATGAATTTGCTATTGCATTGCATTATATCAAATAATTGCACTTAAACATTAAACTTAACATGTGATCCTGGACTACAGTACGTTTGACTTCCATACCAGCAACGTTTGGGCAAATATTTGACAACCCTGATGTACTACAGTGAGCGTTGAACATTGGTGATGCTCGTAGGTGTGATGGTTCGCTACTATTTCCTCATTGTAAGACTGTGGGTGTGTGGTTTTCCTCCCTCAGCTGTATAATATTTGTTGCTAATTGCTAGGTTGAAGACCTTGCTCATTGGTAATCTGTCAGCAGTGCAGACTTGAACCTGCAAACCTCTAAACACACGTTGTCAGATTTGTGAGCACAAGCTCATAACATCTGGTTTAAACTGTCAACTCATATCAAGAGGGTCCCTGGGTTGGACTCGGCTCTCAGTGTGGACTTCACATGTTCTACCTGTGTGTGGATGGACTGTTTCTTGTGTACTCTGTGTTCCTCTAACAGTCCAAAAAGAAGTGGTTGAGGTTAACTGGAAACTCGAAATGGCTTGTAGCTGTCAATGTGTGTGTGAGACCATCTTTGTAGTGTCACGTAATAGACGGCTTTACCCATTGATCCATTACCCATGGATGGATGGGTGGATGAATGGACACTGTTTACAGCAGCAATTTCTTTGATTCCCTTCCTTCTAATGCTAAACCTTTTTTTGCAGTTGTTTATTTGGTGTCTTCAAATTGGTCATTGGTGTGATTGTAGAATGTCAGTTTGATAATCTCATAATCATCAGCTGACTAAAATTACATGAAACAAAAATATGACAAGTATTGTGAAACAAAATCCCTGAAAAAAATAGGGCTGGGAGGTCAATATGCTAAATTCAACGAATTACTTACAATTAGAATGGCATGTAACCAAATAAAACCACACAGTTGATCCCCAATGGTTTAGTGGTTCCAACATCTCTTGACTGGTTTCTCAGCTCAGGCGATTTCTATATGTAGGGTACATGTTTTCTGCCAATACTTCAAACCTCCACACAAGCCAAAGAAAACTTATTTGGTGTCTTCAAATTAGTCTGATTATGGAGTGAAAGGTTGATAATCTCATATACCTATATATTAAGTGTTTTAATTAAATTAATTAAACAACAATATACCAAAATTTGTGTGGAAAAAATAGAAAGAAAATATCAGGCTGGGACATTGATGTGCTGATTTCAAATCATTATTTATAGACTAGCATGTAAATAAAGAAAACAAAAACAAATACTGACATTAACTCCTATCAGTTTCTGACATTATGACCAAAGCGATGGAGCAGACAACAAACATAGTAACATGAAAAATGAAAATTGAAGGACTAAGGTAATTGTCTTGGCTTCAAAACCACATGCATATAGAGAGGACATATACTGTACCATCGTGCCAGTGATTATTCTGGGATGTACCTACAGACGTTGAGGACCTCTGGCCTGTCTGTTCGCCCTGTGATGGACTTTGGATCCATCCAGATTAGACTCTACGGCTCCTTTGTGAAGTTTCAGCGAAAGTTGGGGGAGGTTCATGGAAACTAAGGCTGGAGACAGATTTTATATGTTAAAAACATCAGATCAGTCAAGTGTTTCTGTAACTTCATCACTGCTTTATGTTCCATCAGCACATCCACTATCAAGAACTGCTCTTTTTACTGCCAACTTTCTGCTGTGGTGATATTTATGGAGATTATATTCAGTCAGTTGAGTGTTTTTTGTCCTCTGCTGCTTCTCAAGTTAGACCTAATCAACTTGAGCTATGAGATGTTGTCCTCAGAGAGACAAGTTCTTGATAGAAGAACTAAAAAAGAAACAGGGTTTGTCAAAGAAAGAAAGAAAGAAAGAATTGGACAATACTTAGCATATCTTTGTGGTAATTATTGAGAAGAAGAAAAAGTAACGAGTCTTGTTTACTTGACATTTATTAGTGAAAACTGAAACTTTCGTTATGGTTTCACTTTTTCCAACCAATGTTGGGGTGAATGTTATAATTTTTGTCTGTGTAATTATTAGTGCTGACAAAAATAACTCGCTAATCAAATTAATTGATTTGAAACGTTTAACTCATTAAAAAAGTTTAATATAATTAACGCTGTTTTGTTTAGTTCCATTTTTTTTTTTTTTTTTTTTTTTTAACTTGGCCACCTGTGCAGCTTATACACCGTGACTAACGAGCAGCACGTTAACTAGTGGAATAATATAAACTACCAAAGCTGGAGGAAATACTTGCAGGTAAAATGTTAATTTCTCTTTTTTTTCTCATTCCCTATCTCTCCTGTGTACTGTATGTGTGTGTGTTTCCATGAGTGTGTGCCTGTGTGTGTATGCACGCATCCGCTCTTGTGTGTTTGTGTGTGTGTGTGTGTGTGTGTGTGTGTGTGTGTGTGTGTGTGTGTGTGTGGATATAAGAGTATATTATTGCCACTTTGTTCATGTAATAAGTTTACTACTTTGTTTCTACAAATATTCAAATTCTCAAAGTGGTGGACCTGCACTCTCACAAAACCAAGACGCATGTTAGATTTTAATTAATTAATTAATCATTTTATCATGTTTATATTATTTTGCTAATCTTGGAGAGAAACATCATTCACACAAAGCTAAAATGACGTTATAAAACGCTTTTGAAATTAAATCTTGTCTCTGTTCTGTTGAGTCCACATTAATTCTGCTATTCATTTATTGGTCTCTATGTATGTATGTATGTATGTATGTATGTATAGTATATGTATGTATGTATGCATGTATTTTAGCAACTTTTACCAAAAACTATGAATTTGAATTGCATTAGTCATCATCCATTAGATTTTGGACAGCTCCTGGGGAGGTAAGATATTTTCTTCGTTGTAGACGCGCAGGAGCTCTGTCCATCCGTTACCAACTTTTTCATAACGTTCCGACTTATGCTCTATGGTCTGTACCAGCACATTTTATCCCTTTATTTCCCATGATAGGTGACTTTATCATTGTTGCTTTTTCTAAACTACCTGTGCTCAATTGATTCCTGATTTCAAACCTGAAAACAAACTTGTACATACGTTACACTCGCTTTCCCTAGTCGCTGCAGATTTTGCCCCAAACAATCACAGTATCAATGTGCCATCTTTCATTTCACTATAAGCTGGTGAGACGTGGCCCCATCGGCAGCTGTGAAATATAGTCAAGCTATTTAAAAATGTAATCAACGTACTTTGGAACAAGAGGACAATGATAGCTCCTTAAAGGCTACAATTTGCATGTCAAGAGATCATTTAGATGCATTTTTTGTTTGCTGTTTTAATTACGGTATTTTCTCCATACGTGTTTGCATTTAATAACTTGTGCAACATAAAAACCCCTAATTGCTTTCTTGTTTTTATTTCTCTGAGTAATTATTGCATTTGAGAGGAATGAATCTAATTATTATTTCACAACTTGTCTTAAATTCACCTGACAGCTAATTGGATTTTAAGCTAATTAGGCATTGCTGTTGACTCGGAAAATCCCTCGACGATTGTTCCCTCTTGGCTGTCTCACAGGTTTCTGCTTGACAGACATCGTTGTAGTTGTCATTGGCATGAGAAGGTTATTAAATCAATTTTAGGAATCAATACAATCAGTTTTAAAGAATCACCAAACCCTCATTAATGATTGGAATGATTCCAAAACAAAGTGCTGTCTTGATATCTGTCTTTGCTCAGGATTGTTTATTTATACAAGTCATTACACAATCTAATATCTGTGTGTGTGTGTGTGTGTGTGTGTGTGTGTGTGTGTGTGTGTGTGTGTGTGTGTGTGTGTGTGTGTGTGTGTGTGTGTGTGTGTGTGTTGGAAAGAGTTTGAAGTGAGACTGTTAACCACAAGTAGCTTCTAGAGTTTGAGTACAACTAAACTCAAACGGCTTAATATTTGGTAACATCTTGTCAGCATCTTGGAGTTCTTCTTCTTATGGATACTTATGAGTTATGGATGCCATCTGACATCACCTCATGTCAAAGACAACTCTAGTCCTCTTATTGTTTGAATTTTTTTTTAATATAAATGATGTTCACGATCAGATCCATCGGAACTGCTAAACATAGCTTTGGATTTAGAATATTTTGTTGTCGCTGTGCAACGATTCACACACACTTTTTATACCCGGTGCATAAGGAGTCATGGTAGCATAGTAGTAATAGTACTATACACAAAGGATTCAACTTTTAGGTGCATTGTTGGTACACTTGTGGGTTATTGGAGAAAAGATCAACCCATCACAAAAAGTAATACAAAGGCAAACACATATCCAAAAATGTTATAGCTTTGTTAAAGTAACCATTTTTTGGGGGGAAGATGGTAATTGAAATAACTGTAGTTAAAAAATGAATAAATAAATAAATAAATGAATACATAAATAAATGGGCCTGATACCCTCCACCTTTTGTAGAACTTGTTTGATTGTGTCAGCTTAAGCAATACAAGTTCATGGGGTAAAGTGACAAAAGTGTGGGCAAGTGATTACGACAATATTTGGTGAGCTTTGGACCATTCGTATCTACTTTGGTCAATTTTGGCAAATAAATCAATAAAGGGAAATCAATCACTGTGCATTTGAATGTCTTCAAGGTGATGCTTAGCACTTTTCTCACTTCATTTGAAAATATAGTGTTTTCTGCTTATTTTATATGATACATAAATATTATTTTTTTCTCGTCTGCTCAGTGATGGCAGCAACATTTCTTTTTTCTTCTAACACACCAAAGCCAGGGGCCATTAAGAATGCGCGCCTTTAGTAGTACATCAAAGCGCAGATAGCAGTGTTTGACGGGCGCTCCCTCATTGCCCTAACATGGTCGAAAGATGACTTCCTAGAAGGTGAGAGAACGCTTAGCATCTCAATGAGGTTTGCACTGTCACAGGTCAACGCTGAGCTGCTGAGTTCATAATGAGGAGGAAAGGTGGATCCCTTATTTGTGGATGCTGGTTTGTGCTGCTGGCACCTATGCCACGCTGCCCTTGAGAGAGGCATTCTCATTATGGATAGTCAGGATGCTGCAAAATCACATTGAAAATTAAATATACTTAATAAAGGTGATGGATAAATGGATTATGTTTTAATTGGTCTGTTATTATGAGTGGTTGATTGGATTGTCCTTCGCAGGCTATTGATCTTGGGGCTGAGGTTGATTAGGAAGTGGACTAAAGGGAGGTTGCAAGAGTTTCATAAAGCCAGGACAAGACGTCCTGAAGATCGACTGTGAAAACGACATTAGAACTCAAATCATGTCCAGACTCCAATAAGCTTTTCTCAAAAGGACTTTTTCAGAGTTGCTGCTATATTGGGATTCATATGCAATACTATAGTGTTGAAAGCAGCCAGCACTAAATGTTTCAAACCTCCAATACTATGAGATTATCTTATATTTTCAGTGTAAAACCCTCTACTACAGGCGGACCACTGACAACAGTTATCACATACATGCTACATGTATACTAGATGTCTTCAAAATCATTTAGTGGGAGTTTACTTTTGGGATTTTGTCAGAATTTTTGTATAAAACATGGTCCACAAATTCAGTCATTGTTATTTAATTTCTAGAGTAAATGGAAATAAAAGGTATATTGTCCTTTATGATTATTATTTCATGTCGCGCTGAAGGCAGAGGTAACATCTCACTCTGACTCGGGGCTAAAGGTGTTTATATCCAGGCCGTCGGTGTGACTAACATTTGCTGCCTCCCTGAGCACAGTCTGTTTAGGTCACACACCCAGGGACAATCCCTCATTGAAGTTAACCTGAAAACAATCACCTGTGATGCTAAAACACACTCACATAACTGCATAATTTTGTTCTATGATTCTCCACCACATTTTCTAAAAACAGTCTTTTGCTTGGTTTTGTGAAGATGCACAAAGCTTTGTCTCCATCAGATGGCTTAGTTGTTCAAAATATGTACATCTTCAATTAAAAGTTAAAAATAGACATTAAATATTTTACTGACTGTCTAAATGATTGTTGCAGGAGTTTAACTCACAACAATTCATTCAGCACAAGCACTTGGTGCAGTCTCTCTGCACTGCACCCAACTTTGCCTATTGCCTTTTAGCTATTCTCAAATCACCCTCCAACAGACATGATCACTGTGTCACCGCCGAAGGGCAGGCTGCAGGATACATGTAGCTTAACCTAAAAACATTTTCAAATTCATATTCATTTCAAATTGCATTTCCCAGCCTAGCTTCTCCCATGAAAAA
>OMNM01011897.1:2786-24021 GCA_900302745.1 Parablennius parvicornis | reverse complement strand
GGGGGGGGGGGTGTCAGCAAAGTAATTACAGTTCATTCTGAGCATGAGGGGAATAGCTGCACTAAATGTCAAAGCAAGACAGGTAATTTGTAATAAGACATCTCAGTCAATGACACAAATGTCAGCATGGCAAAAAAATAACAATACATAGGGTGGCTTTTATCCTCGAGGGACCATAAATCTCTTGACATAGCTATACATTGTGGTTTGATATGGGTTGATAGGCAGGCAGAGTTTAGTAACAGGAATTCAGCCAATCCAGGCACAATGGGGCTAACGTGTAACCAGAGGTACGACAGATGTGGGACTGAAAAACCACAATGTACCTAAGCTTGACTAACTGTAACCACTTTAGTAGAAAAGCTGGAAAGAACTCTGAATCATCATATTTCAAATCAGAACTATTTCAAAGATTTGCTTCTAATTTAGGAAAACTGATTGCGTGCATATCTTTGGATTGTGAGAGGAGAAAATCCACATCCATTCATCCATTCATCCATCCATCCATCCAATTCAGATATTTCTATCGATCCATATCTTGATTTCCCGTACCTGCTTCCTTGCAGAGACTGTGCCTTTGTTGGTCTTGTTGGTGCTGTTGGAGTGACCCTGGTGAACTGAACCTCCTCCAACACGGTCATTCAGGTGCGATGGCAGTGGACTCATGAACAAAATCCTTGCAATGAGCCCGTACAGCACGGTGGCCACAAGGAGAGGGACCACGTAAAACAAAGTGAAATCCAAGAAATATATGGGCATGTAGAGGCTCCTGGAGACTCTGTAGCCACAGGTGACTACCACTCCGTTGGTGTAGACAGTTTCGTTTGTGTCCACTAAAAAGAACCACATGGTGCAGTAGAGAGAGGTAAAAATCCACACGCCAGCGATGATCCTCTTAGCTCGAGAAACTGTGCATATGAACTGCGCCTTTATGGAGTGACAAATAGCAATGTAGCGTTCAATGGTGAATGCAGTGATGGAACAGGACGACACGTTGATGCCCAGGTACTGAAAATAAGTTATGAACAGGCATCCCGTGTAGCCGTATATCCAGAAAGCTACCACGTCAGAGATGTTTGGCAGGCCCGCGGCCAGAAGCACGATGAGATCTGCCACAGCCAAGCTGACCAGGTAGCAGTTAGTTGGCGTCACCATGTGTTTGGTGCGCAGCACAACCAGCACCACCATGATGTTCCCAGCTATTCCAACCCCACATATGAGCATGGTCAAAAATATTGTTATGACTTGTTCTTCGAGGGGGTTCAGCGGCACTTCCGTCAGATTTACGACTTGAGGGGCGTCCTGAAAGATGGTCGTGTTGTTCTCCATCTTGTTTAGCGTACAACCTAAAAAAAAAATCATTAAATCCTCAGAGCCTCAAAAAGAGAATCCTTAAAAACCGAAAAAAAATTGAGAAAGTTAACAGTTACAGTCTTTTGTTTCTACATGTGAATATTATTATTATTGACAATCAATGATTACAACATATCAATGGAGAAAACTGTATTTTACCTTTTACATGCGCATAAACACCTTCAAAATGTAGCTTGTCTGCTTTTTAACGCAGGTTCATAATCATTGCTGACATGAGACCCTTATATGCCAACATTAGTGGTCATGGACTTGGATGGAATAGACTGGGGAAAAGATCTATATTCATGATGAAATACATTTTTGTTGAAGGTAAGGAAATTAAAAATGACAATTAAATTACTCTGTATGTCTCTGTATTTTGCTGTCATAAAGGGTAATCAACATGTCCACCATAATGAACATATAACACAAAGTCCAAATATAGTTTTCAGTTGTTTTTCCTCTGAACCGCATCAACAGACACATTTCACTGATCCATGCAGTCCACTGACCAACAATGCTCTTCAGCTTCATATCTCATACTGCATAAAAAAAAAAAAATTGTTTTTTTGGTTTCTGTGGTCTTTCCTCTTGTCACATACATTGAACTGGTTTAAGACAGATTGTGACATAAGACTAAATTATATATGCAACAAGTGAAAACTGTGACAGTAAAATCCATCCTTTAACTGAACCATTCACCCACCCTGACCTCCTCTCTAACATGTACATTGATAGCTGTCCACCTGATCATCTCTGAGGCTTCATTTAGTACAAACCGTGCTAGACTTGCACATACTTGAATGTAAACACACTTACTTTGAGGTATTTTATCCAAAAATTATGCTGTTACTTTATAAAACAAATTTGGGACATAGACATGTACCATGATTAATATTATAATTTATCACCATGAAAAAGGCTTTTCAATTATTATTATTACTTTTTTTTTTTTTTTGCATTTCTCAAATATGACATACCCCTCTTGTGACTGAGTTGATTGTCAAGAATATCTGCAGCCCTGAATCAGTGGGAAACTAAATTTCATAAGAAATAATACAGCAATCGGTTTCCTACACGAAAGTGAGGCAAATCATCATCATCAAAAACAAACTGTAAAAACACATAATCAAACTTTATGCATTGTATAAAAGTAAAATAATAAAAGAGTAAGTAAATTTTAATGGCAGCTTACCATAATTAGCCAAATGCAGCTCTCACTGTAACACAGAAGCAGTGCTCAGGTGCAATCATCCAAGAAACACAGATGACTGCTGAGTCCTCCTCCAGAGTCGCTCCAGTCTCCACATATGTCTCCCTCACCCTCTCTCCCTCTTTATTTTCCCATTGTACCCCTCCCCTTGTGCTCTTCCCATTATATCCACGCTGCCTCATGTAGTCACCAACTACAAAATCAATTGCACCTCACCATCTGAGAGCAGAATGCCATGTCAACCACTGTGGCCAGGATAGAAACCCTGTAATTACAGAGAGAACAGAGGAGGTGGCCTGCAATTCAAATCGCTTTTCTCCGCATTGATTGGCTATATAATTGAAATGGCCCTAATTATGAAGATTTCCTTTTTCCTCTTATGAAACTAGCAGACATGGTTGTACACAACGCAGTTACATAGTTGAATTTTCTCATTGTACAAAGTAAAAAAGTAGGATTAGTGAAATTTCTCATCTCCAGAGGAGCAAACAGGAACAGACAGCATATTATTAAAATGTTCTTGCTGTTCCCTTGATGCACATTTGGTAGCATGTTCACAGCTTCTGGCAGTCTGACTGTGAGCAGGATTGCTGATAGTGTTAAAAATCTTTAGCTTCAAGTTGCAGGAAAACAAATCAGAACTCAGACCTCAAAGCAATTTCAGAAGAGATTTAACTCGGTATCTGTTTGGACGTGATTGTCAGCATCATTGCTTGACAGCTTTTTGCATTTTATAGGGTTTGGGCTGAACAATGCTCTGTCTGCAGGCTGCCATGAACATATAAGACCCTGCAAAAATTATATATCAAGACAAAGAGTGTTATTGTGGGGGCACACAGTTATATATTGGGAAGAACTGTTTAGAACATCTGTTATTTTAGAAAAGGGTCCAGAGCTCCCCCGAATCCCTGTGATTTTTGCGTATGCCTGCAAATCATCCTGTGTCGGGTAATTATATTAGTGTTCGTCTTTGTTGCAAAATGCACCAAACATATCAGACTGAATGTGGGAAAATAAATATATATATTTAACACAAAGGAAAGTAGAAGACTGAAATCAGGCCAGCTGGCTGTAAAGAAGTTTATTCACATGTTTACAATAATCAGACTTGCAGTGCAGTGAGAAGAAGGCCCAGAGCTGGTTCATAAGCTGTCGAGACATGTATGTAATACACTCATGTGGCAACCCAAAGCATACAGCCAGATATGAATAATTCATGACTAACAACAGCAGTGTGTTATATTTACACAGGCTGCTGAATTTTGAGGCAATCATGAAGTGGACAACAAGTCAGGAGTAAAAATAGACTAAAAAGATGAATTCTATTGTTATTCTAGGATAAGATCTTAAAATATACCCCATCAAGCCTCCTGGGAGCTTCATGCAGAAGTGTGCTGCTATGCCAAAAAAAAAGAAAAAAAAAAAAAAAGACTTTCTGAGAGAAAGGTAGTCTTTTGTTGTAAAGATTCTTTGATTAAAAATAGACCGATAAGTTATCTGGTGTGTTTGTGGAATACATTAATGTGATATATTAACTATATGGGGGCCATTATAGTATAAAAATGTAAGTTCCAATCTATTGCTGTTCATTTCCTGATAGGGGAGTTTTGTTTCTGTCTCGCCAAAGCACCATAGTGGCATCTAGTGGGGCAGAGGAGTAAAAACAGAAAACCTGATGGCGTTAAAATCAAAAGCTTAAAATGTGCCCTATGGCGTTTACTTTAAAAAAGTCACCAGGCTTGTTTCTGTCTGACAAGCAAATTTGCTGCTGATACAATGAGATGTGTTGGTGCTTATGTTGAAAACCACAAGCGTGAATGCGGGAGGAGGGGTGTCAGGCTGTGTTGCGCGTGCAGAAGCAAAGGTGTTGAGACAGGATGCACATTATAACAGAAAAACAAAATGTGGACCAACTGACAAAGACTTTTAAAAAAAAGGTACTGAAGGGTCTGCACATGCATGTCAGTGACTGTGGAGCTGCACTTTTTTTTTCTTTTCTTTGATACATTCCTACTCTGAGCTGAAACATCTGCCGTGGCTCCAAATCTGGAGACTCTACAATTCTTACAATTCTTGTAATTCTTGGCTTTATTTGCTTAAACAAGCAAACGAAGAGAAATTGAAGATTTATTTATCAGCTCAATCTTTTCTATGGGCCATTGTAATTGAATTCAATTCATCTGCCAAAGCAATTAACAATGGAAACATAAAATTTCAAATTTTTTACATGACCAAAGTATCAATCTTTCAATGAAGTGATGCAGAGAGAAGAATAATCTTATTTTGACTTTCCAATTTTACATTCAAAACATGTTGCTCCATTCACATTGGTTTAATATACTATTGATAATGTGAAAAAATATTAGTGCGATACCTTTGATTCGATCAGATAGTATCAACATTCATTTAATTTTTGAGATTATTATTCTGAGCACATTACCATTACTTCATAAATAATATATTTTCTAAAATGTGTTTGTTTGTTTGTTTTTTCTTTGTGTTAAATGTGATAATTAACAATTCATAGATAAATCATTTATAGCAAACCATGTTTTTGTGAATTTTCCTTAACAACCTCCAAGTCCTATGTGAGCATCTTGTCCATACAGTCACTTCATTCATTTGATATGAAATTAGAACAACCAATGATTTCACACAAAGAATTATTGCAAGCTTTCAGGAATAAGCCAAATGATTTTACAAGGTCATAGTCACATATTTTGCTAACAAAACATCATATAATAGAACAGTGGTGCTAAACAGCTTGTTGCCAATCATTTATAGAATTCCAGTGTAAAAAGGACACAAGACAAGACTTTTTGATACTATGTGTGTGTGTGTTTGGTCGGTGAAATGCTTTTCAACATATTTTATCATGTGTTAATAGCAGATAAGTGTGTTTACACTTGAAACTTGAAATTATTGAAATATCAAAGAATGCCCAGTAGAGGGTTAAGCATAAGTGAATTTAAATTAAAGTTGGGGGAAAAAAAATCCATCAATATAAGTACCATAAAACATTACAGAATTACTTGCATTTTGATACTTCCTCCTCTGGTGTAACGAAAATAAATCATTCCACCATTGTAAAGGTTACTGTGTCAACTCTTGTTTGCTGGAGTGGCCTGAAGAAAATAAGAAATACTATAATTTAACAATTTATCAATTCAATAAATAAAACCCTCAGCATTATGCAGAAGAACCACGGACAAACCACGGACAAACCAACCTGATACCCCCTTATCTTGGTGGCCATTCGTTTTGTGATTTATAAATGCACGTCTCTTGAAAATGTGGCACCATTAAAAAATGAAATATACAACAGTGTAAGATTTAATGGAAAAACACATTGTCCAAACAAACACACCACTAAAGATAGAGGCCCATATCCTTTGTGTTTTGTTCAGTTGAAACATTTCAAACAGAAGCACAATTCTTAACAGCAACAGTCTCATTTTCCTCGTCTCTATTCTGCCACACTTGTCTTTTCCTTATCAAATGGGCTATTCGCCTGTCCTCCTGCTGTCTGAAGAAAGAAGCTGAGATTTTTCTGCGCAGCCGTCTGGCGTAAACCTCAAGAAACACCAGAGAGTAGCTCATCAGCCAGAGACATCCCAGCAGGAGGGTGACTCCAGGGCTCGGAGCTGAAGTTGTCACGTCACAGAAGGACGGCTCAGGGCTGAAGTCCCACTTGTAATCCCCCTGAAAGTTGGTTAACTCCCTCGTGATGCATGACTGCGGTATAATGCAAAACGCAGGGGGGAACCATTTAACCTAGAAACAAGAGGAAATTCAGCAAATACAGCAAAAGTGAACATCTGCGGAGTGAATGAAGCTGCATGAGAGTAATGCCCTACCTTGTAGTTGACACTTATAACAGCAGATGTAGGCGGAAAGTCCTGCAGCCACGGCACAATCATCTGAACTATATAATACACAACATGATCCAAAATCACAATTAAGGTTATAGCAGTGAAATATAAGGTTACGACAATCAGAGATATTAAAGAGGAGGTACACTCTTGGCTTGTTATTTTACAACTTGTGGAGCAGATTTTATTTTTAGCTGGTTTCTTGATGCCAGCATGAGGTCTTCTTCGCAGGAGCTCTTTGGAGATGTGGGTGTTATCAAACCGAACTGATGTCAGATAAGATTTCAAGTAGCGCGCTGATTCGAGAATTAGCAACGCCACAAAAACAGCAGCAAGGATTCGGTTTGACAGGAGCCTGTATTCTTTCAGTAGGTTCCTGGCGTGTGAGAAGTTGGCCTCAATCTGCCCAATCATCTCAGTAAACCTGCTTCTGACCTCGGACACGTCAACTTTCAACGAGTGATCTAAAGTCCTTAAGTTTTTGACAATGCTCAAGTCTTCTCTTTTAACTTTGATGGCTTCTTCGATGACGTCTTGCTTGACTTTGTTCAAGAGCTCAGAGGAGTTCAGTAAAGTCTTTGTGAAGCCTTCAGCACTGCACTTCAGGATGCGAGCCACTGCCCCGACGTTCCCCGTGATGTTCGGGATGACATTCAGCACTAAAATCATGACTGAGGCCGAGACGAGAAGTTTGCGACCCTGCTTGGTGCAGACGGTGGGCAGAGTCATGGTGAGCACGCAGCGCAGCGGGTGGCACAGGAAGGAGGCCAGAAACAGGGCCACACTGTGAACGCAGGCGATCTGAATAGACGCATTGTGGTCGTATCTCAGGGTATTCGACAGCCAGCGGTGAAGTAGGCCACCAGTTATGATGGAGAGAGCGACACAGAGAGACAGCAGAGTGAAGATGTCCCTGCCAACTGGAGATGGCATCGAGTAAGCCTCCCAGAGGTAAAACAGGAGCGATTTAAGAGCCTGTTTGTAGACACTGGCCCTGTTCCTGTGGAGAAAAATAATATTTAAATTTGTCTTCAACACTTGATCTAGTTTAGGATCAAAGGGGGCTGGAGCTGACTGGGTGAAGAGTGCATCACCCATGAGGCCAAAGAGATAGATATTCACACACACTCATATGCACCATTTAGGCCCATTTAAAGGAACCAACTGACCTCAAACAAGTGGTTTGGACTGTTGGAGGAAGCTGGAGTATCTAGAAGTAAAGCCATGCATGCAAGGGAAGAACGTGCAAATGCCACATAGAAAAACGCCAAATTTCCCAATATGAGTGTTAACCCCATCAATGATCATGTGAATTATTCCCTTCAATTCATGCATTCTTTTCCCGTTTTCTCTTTGTTTTCCTTGCACATTCAGATGAATACATATGAGTTTTAAAAATGTCATTAAAAACAAAAGCGATATGGGAGATGATATGCCATAAAGTCTACGCTGTGGGAACAACAGCAAGAACAACAGAAGGAATTAAGAAACAATGGCAGGTCCTGGGAGGAGTTAACAAAGATTCATTATAGGATGACCGATCTCTTCTTCTCATGTTCACTTGTTCCTCAAGGGGATGATGTGACAAAAATCTAAACTTGTTAAAATATAGTTTTTCAAGGAACTTGTTGTTGCATATGACATATCCAGGAAGGAGCCTTGTGGGTGGCTGTATTGTGCTTACAAATACACAAAGTGTCAACCAAAACTAAATAATTAATTCCCCATTTACGAACACATATGTGTTGGTGTTTTATTAAGGTCTAAGACAGCTCATGTAGACAAAAACAAACCAAAACCAAAGATTGAAGAGTCGATATTTTAGGGTTGATAAACAACCAACTTTGTGAGCTTACAGTATATTTGATTACATTATTACATGAAAAACTTTTATTAAAGCTGTTCATTTTTGTAAAACAGAGTAAGTCTGGACTGGAGGTTATTCTGTGCAGTTTGAATGTTCTCCCTGCGTGAGTAGGATTTCCCTGTTTGAAGTTATGGTAATTGATGAGTAATTGATGAGTCACACACATTCATATCATATCAGGTGTGAAAGTGTGTGATTGTGGAGTGTTTTCTATGTGATAGTCAGGTCAGCTGTCCACTACAGACCTTACCTTCAATCATAGTCAGCCACACTGAGTTGGATAAGCAGTCAAAAGACGGTTGGATCACAGAGGTAGTAATAGCTGCTACTCCTATTGAACTATAAATCAATCACACTAGCATCTTTTAACATTACAAAAGAACAAAATAAATTTTGTTTGTTTGATGGAAATATACCTGTTACTGAATTTATCAAACCATTTGAATGTTGTTCCCTTTTAATTGCATTTAAATCTCAAGAAATTACATTTTCTTACTCTCTTCAAAAAAATATGAAGATAAAATAAATGCCTGTCATTTCTTGAAATAAAAACCATAACTAGATTTTCAGATATACTAGGTCACATTAGTGCAAAGAAACAATGTCTCTTCTCCCTAGTGCAGCTTTACAAATCAATAGAGCAATGATTGTAAACACAGTCCAGACTGACTGAAAATATCGCACTTCATTTGCATGGTTATCTACTGTATCTATGCATAAGCACCTGGGAACATTAAGATTTTATTAAAAACCAAAAGCAAAACTTACCTGGCAGGCAAAAAGATACTCTCTGTAATTGACTTCATTCTTTCTCACAAATTATGAGCTTGAGCAAAAAAATAGAAAAAAAATTAGATTAGGAAGTGTTGAGAAGGTAGAAAGAGGAACTTTGCAGAACAGTCACAGTCATGTTGGTGTTTGTGTGCAGTTTAAAAGGTCCCATGGGAGGAAACCAACAAAGATAACTCCTTTTCATGTAAATCATGTGTGACACAAGATCATATGGAGAAGCATGACTCATTAATACACACACAAACACACAAAATGTGATGCAGGTCACGCCAACTAAAGTTCAGTTTGAGGATGATGAGATGTGAAGGCAAATGACACTGTTGGCAGAGTGACATCATATGAAGCCTCATTCTTGGTTAAAAATAAGGTTCTTTGCCGGTTTGGGGTAGACGTCATCTACTTCCTCTCGTTTGTCATATGAACATCAAACCACAAACCAAAAAGGCTCTTCTCTGAAATGGGGACAAAAATTAATAATGTAATGTCCACGTAGCTGCAAGAGAGATTTTCATCAGAGGAGACAGGCAGCATGAAATTATGATGCACAGGATTTTTTTTTCTTTGTAGTGCTAAAGGCCAGTTGAAAATGTGAAAGAGAAGTTACTTCAAGTCAGTTTTTAGCTTTTTTTCCGCTTTTTCACTTATCGCCAAGGTGTGTAAAGGCTGCACATACAATTGTCTCATAGCGTGGCTAACACCTCACTTAGGACCCGTTAAAAAAAACATTTTCACTCCTCTGCATGAAAATGCAGTAACCACAGAGTGTGACTGAAATAATTATGACTTTAAAGTGTATCATGTTTGCAGAAAAACAGGAAACCAAAAAGTCAGCTGGGAAGAAGAAACAAAGTATGAAGCACTGCCGGCAAAGAAAGAAGTAAGAATTATTGTGAATTTAATGAGGACTGGCTTCAGTTTAGATCAACACACAAAAAAGAACATCAGTTTCGCACAATTAAAAGAGCATTACAAGTCTAATCTGTCTAAGTCTCAGACAGCAGAGATTTATATGAGCCAAGGCTGCAGTCTGTCCTCTCATAGGTTGCTGGTGTTGTGCAGCATTTTGTACATTTTGTTCTGCTCTGTGGATCTTGGTTGAGTATTTCACAGTTTTACATTTGATCGCCACGGACCTTTGCCAGTGACCCCGCTCGCACTGAGTAACCAACCATGTCTTTCCACAAGTTAGCCATTGTTGTCAGGCCATGTGACTTCAGAGGCCTTTACAACACTGGGCAAACACGGTCAAGAATTTACAACTGCCTGTTACCTTCAGGAGCAAAGCTGTGTTAACAAGTAGAAATACCTTCCTCCAAGGTGGCGCATCTACCAAAAGATCAGATACGGGAACACCACGGCTGAATCACCACAATTTAAATCTTATTGTAACAGCTTCACAAATGCAGTTCAGTATGTAACATAATTTACAACATTCATTCATGAAAAATCATATGACAATACAGATAAAATTTTAAATATTGTTCTTGTGTTGTGACTTAATAAATGTAACATGTGACATGTAATGCTTAAATAGTAACATGATCTCTTTAGTGATTTCAACCAAAATATTTCTTTCTCTCACAGAGGTCTCTCTCATTCTTCCAGCAGAGGTCAGCCTCGTAATAAAGACACAACCCACGCACTCTGCTGTACCGCTCAAGTTTTTAAAATATAGAATTAAAATATATTTCAGAGCTATAATCTTATTATTGTTCATCTTAAATGTTTCTCTAGTCAAGTTTTAAGAATGAATAGATGAAGTGACACAGCAGTTTTTAACTTGCTGCATCAGCTTCGGGAGGCTATAAAGACTCTTACATTTACATTAAACTTCCTAAAATCATTAAAAAAACCCCCCAAAAAACCCCATCATATCTGAAGCTCTTAGAGCCTTCAACAGTCCACAAAAAGACTTCAGTCCCTGTCCAGGGATAAAATCTTGACATAATCTTGACATAATTTTCTGATCTTTGTTTTTACAATAGGAGTGTAATCAGTGGGTAGTGTTGAGCGACTGGACGGATGCGATGTGCACATCATTGACCAGAGCAGACGTGTTCGTCGAGTGAACCCAGTCTGGGAGAGTGTTCAAGTTAAACATGGCAACACCCCAGGTGTTCACGGCCAGAGACACCGAGAGAATGCCCAGGATGTTCATGACGATGCCGGTTCTCACCTGAGGAAGCAGAGAGAAGAAGCCTAAGGAGAGCTGATCGTGTCATTTTTCAACATGCTGCGAGTGGGGGGCCTTACCATGTCTTTGACCATCAGATGTCCTGATGCAAAGGCGATGGAGTTGGGTGGCGTAGACACTGGCAGCATGAAGGCGTATGAGCATCCCACTGTGGCAGGTATCATGAAGTACAGAGGGTTCACTGAAACACGAAGAGCCTGCACACAAAAACCATAACGTGTTTTTTGGGGGTTTACAGGGATCATGTGGTGGAGCAGTGGTCACTGCTATTGTGAGAATGTTGCAAGTTCGGACATCCCACAATAAAGACACACCTGTTAACTAACCAATAACTCTTAATTTGCTGTTACCAGCAGTGTGCATGGCTAATGGTGTGTCTTTCTGTCTGAGTGCTCTGATAGACTGGCTAGGACAAAGCCTGCTTTTTCTTTTATGTTGGCTTTGATTGGCGACAGTCATCGTTAGTTGAAATATTGTAAAGTAGTCTGTTATTACAAGCTACATATTTTTGTCATTAGCAAAAACAAATTTACATTATCAGAGAGAAATCATTCCAATGCCGAATCCTTTACAGATATTCTACCGAGTATTTCTATTAAGTAGTACTTTTTTACTAGAAATATCCTCAAGAAACTAATACAAAAACATGAAGAGTCTAAAAACAATGGATGCATATATTTCACAATAAAGTTTTACATTGGACGTTGTGTCTCATAAGTAAGTATGATGAGATATAACTTAACAAGAAACCAGAAAAATTTTCATATTTAATTTTTTGCTTTGTCACTTCATCTGGCAGCAGTCCAGGGCAGAGGTATATATGTGGCTCCATATAGTCTGTAAACAATTGTCAGAGGGGTCATTATGAAATTCAGTTTCCTCGGATAATAATTGCCAACAGCATCAGTTAATGTCCGACAGGCTACAAATGTGAGAACATCTTTTGCAAGACTTTAACAAGCCTATTCATCCTCCGAGAGGGGAAAAAAAAAAGAACAAGGTCAGGAGTCAGTCCATTATAGTTTCCGCTGTCTTATCTCATGGGAGTCATCCATTATAGTCGTTTTTGAACCAGGGACCTCATGAGGTGGAAAAACGTAAGACCTGAAGTGCAATGGAAGGTTTTTCATCAATGCAATGACTTTCAATTCTGCTTATTGTAAGATGTGTTCATATTAATCACCTTTTGCAGGCACATGCAAAATCATACACACAGAACATATGTACAGAACCGACTTCCTTACCAGCTCAATAATGACTGGTAGAAATATGATGATGGTGGCCGTGTTGCTGGCAAACTCGGTGAAAAGGGCCAGGAAAGCAGTGATCAGCATCACAGCTGCGGCCGGAGGGACCTCAGCCAAAGGCTGGAGGTGACCTCCGAGCCATGTGGCGAGTCCGGACTCCTGCCAAATGTCACAAGATGAAGCTCAGGGGTCGAAGATCAATTCACAACATAATAAACTGAAGTGGAGAACAGAAACAAAAAAAAAAATAGAGGGACACTGATGTAGCAGGAAAGAGAAGAAACAATTCACTGCACAGAATTTTACAGTTTACAGTTGATCACTGCAAACAAAGAAATCATATAATCAATATCACATAATTATTTGCTCTTTGAACATCACTTTGGTGCTGACAGTTAAATGAGGAGAATCTTGTCTATGTACATACAAAGTATCCAACACATTTTCAGCAAGTTACATTAGCCCAAAGATCTGAAAAAAAAAGAAACTGTGAACTTGATGTTATCCTGTAGTTTAAAAAAGTTTATTAAAAAAAAACAAACTCGAGATTGCTCCTATCATGCTAGATATTGTTTGTAAGCTCATCGAATTCCAGGACAGATTTAAATATAAAACCTGAACCGATTCTGACATCATAGAAAATGACTTAGATATGGATCCTGATTTTTATCGTTGAGTCCTGCTGTTTGCTTCAAGATATTGACAGTCTGCTTCTTGGCAAAGGACACTCCTCCAAAACAACACGTAGCATTTAGCATTCTAGAGCTGCAAATACTGAGACAGGTTTTAACTCGGACCTAAATCTTTACCTCACAAGCTTTGGCCATTGCAAAGCCGCCCCCGAGCAGCAGGATGATGTTCCAAGGAACAGAGTCCTGAGCTTTCTTCCATGACACGAGAGGCACATAAGGAGAGTTTGAGGCTGAAGAAAAACACACGTTTAATGAGTGTGTGTATGAACTTCACACAGACTGTCATATTCTGCACATAATCATATCAGCACTTTTGGACCAAATGAAACTCAAAAAGGCACACATAATTTTTTTTTTTGCTTATATTATGCTAAATATTTAATGTAAGTTTTCTAAAGTGCTATTTTTTGTACTTCAAAGCTTTTCCATTGCCTCTATATTGTTCTTTCATGTTTTAGTGACCCGAATGAGATATAGTCAGATTTTCCTCGTTTGTAAAATGTGATCCACATTGAGAGGCCCAGTGAGAACCCCACTTTTGCTTTTCTTGCTGACATCCTGCAGTTTATTTGACCAGCTGCACATAATATACACATGCACACGTGCTTCATGTTTTCAGCACGGGTAAATGCATGCTCAAAGTTTGACCAGTGTCCTCATTTCTTTACACTGATTTACATTTGCATGTTAAATACTAACTGTAAGTATATCGAACAATTATTTGCCAAACCATTCCCGCTAACCCTACTAACTTTTGTACAACATGTACATTACTGTAAATTTTTCACTTTAATGAGACTGTGAAAACATATTGTATGTGTCTACAACGTGAACTAACACAAATGCACACGCACTAACAAAAAGCCCCAAAGTGTGTGAACATATCTGTGGAAGATTATTCTAATCACAGAAACAGAGAAACTACAGTCTCACTTCTCCATGGGAAATTCACTTAGACTCTCTAATCTACATTATTAACATTCCTCGGCTTATTTTCTGCAGTAAAAACAGAGTAACACAGGTTGCATAAATCTTTTTGCAATATCTGGTCAAAGATGGAAACTTCTAATTGATCCTGTTGCAAACCCACAAGCTGTATTTCTACATTTAAGGCATAGCAAACCCATTTAATGTATAACAAACATATTGAGGCACATTTACTTCAATCATATTGTATCTTGAACTCTTTAAACAACAAAATAAATAAGATGAGCATTTAGTGAGTAAATCAAAATGATGAAGATATTGCTGCTGACCTTGAGGGTCAAGCCACCATCTGAGAGAAGGTTTCTGCGAAGGGAAGAAGAACAAAATAGACACAATGATCACACCAGTGACTGCGTCTGACACGTACCTGCAGGACAAGAGGAACAGAAAAAACAAACAAACAAAAAAAACGGTATCTCAGTGTACTTCAAAACTGTGTTCACCCACAATAATGTGTTTCAACAAGCAACGGTGCCTTTCTTACCCTTTCTTAAAAAATACGGACCAGCCGGTGACGAATTTGGGATCTCTTGTGAACAGGAGAACAGCAAATAGCACAAAAAAGAAAGAAATGGCCCCCTCCGCAAAACTGAAACACAGCATACACAGTCAACGTGAGTGACAAACTCTACGCTGTGTGTGTACACATTTTGAGTCTGTTGCACGAGACTTGAAGACATACACATGTCCTCACTTTATGGGTCCTAATTTCCTGTAGTCTTCCTCTATCATGGCCTTGGCTCTGGCTTCTGCCTGGGCTCTTTCATCATTTCTCTTGAAGCACAATCTTAATAAAATGCAACAAAAAGGTACACAGTTTAAAAAAACAAGGTACTTCTCAAAAATTACATAAACACTGGTGTTACTAATAAAATACAACATAAAACAAAACATTTCAAAACCTTTCAAGTGACCCTCAATGTAAATATTACCAAACTGACCTTGTATTTAGCCCCCCGTAGAGAAAGGCGATCCATAGCCATCCCAGAACCAGGAACACAAGCATGAGAGGGAAAGCGAATGCAAACCAAGAGCCAAAATTGATAAGATCGCAGTCTGGAAAGTAGCTGTGGAGGTAAAAAACAACAACAACCGCGCAGTGATTTCAAACAGGGTGGATATTATTACTTTAATACCTGAGTTTAATTTGATTATATGTAATATCACCTTTTCAGCTGTCCTATGAGGATGAGGTTCGGTGCGGTGCCTGTCAGCGTTGCAGTACCTCCAATACTGGCAGCGTAGGGAATACAGATTAGAAATCCTTTCCACACTTTCATCTGATACTCTGACTCTGACCGGATCTCTTCAGTAGTCCTCAGGTCCGTCAGCTCGGTGACATCAGTCCTTTGGATGTGTTAAGAGATGACACTTTACATGTGTAGCTAGTTATTACACAAACTCCACAAGAGTTTAGAGAACTCATAATATATACAACGTTTGAACGGATTAACAGTTTCTTTTTTACTAACCCTACAATTTGTACATCTTTAGTCTTCAAAATGGTTCAATTTCTTTATAAGATTGTCAATATATGCTAATAACAATGGAAAACAATGCCACAAAACTGAAAAGTATTAAAAAAAAAAAGATTCCAATGCTTCCAAAAAAAAATGTCTAAGTCAAATAAGTTTGTGTAAATCAAATCTAATTATTAAAGATATATTTAAAGCAATTCAAAACCTTTGCTTTGAACTGCATGAAAAATATCATACACCGTTAATTTGCTATACTTACAACAGGCAAAGAAACCACCTATGATAAAATACATATATCATATCATATCATATCATATCTCATATATCATATAATTTAATACAATACCAAGGTGAGCTATGTATTTACAGGTAGGCAGCTAGTTGATTGTTGCTAAAATTAAATAGTTTTATTCTGGTCGTCTTTTTGCTATGTTAACTCAATTCCGTTTTAATTCAATGTATCTTTATTTATATAGTGCCTGCGAAACACACTCATTTGAAAGCATCCATTTCTATTAAGTAAGAAAAAAACTCTAAATGAGAAAGCAGAAAATAAAGTGGAGAGGAAAAAGCTGTTTAATAACTAAAATCCTTAAAGATGATCAGACTGAAGACTAGAGGCGAAGAGCATCCATCTAAACCAGTTAATTCTGATTTCAGTCTGAAGATTGATAACTAGAGAGCTACCGTGTGTTTCTTACCCATCCACCGTCAGGATCTGTTTCTCTGAGGGTAGTGAATGCAGCTTCACAGGAGGCTGAAGGCCTGAAGGACACATTTAAGCAAAGAAAGACTCACATGCAATGAAGAAAACAGTGTGAACATGATTGAAAATGTGAGTTTGAAGAAATATATGCTGCACTTTTGATATATTTAATGACTGACTTTGGGGAAGGAGAGGATCAATCAATTACTACTAGGGTTTCAGCTGATATACGATAACTCAGTGTGTTGGAAAAACTGCTCAAAGTTCACATGTGAGATTAGACATTGAAAGTGTCCAAGCAGAAAAGGTGGAAGGGCTACAACGGCTTTCCACACTGTGTGTTCACAGATCTGTTATGAAGTGTCACATGTTGATAATGAACATTATTAGGTCTGCATTTACTATTTATAAAGGAACAACTTCCAATGCTAAATTCAAAGACCAAGACTGTGATTCACTATGAATTGTGGTCATGTCCTTATTGTGTCAAATCTTTTTCAACCAACTATAGTGATATTTAGCTGTCAAACAGCTATGATTTGTTGATGATCAGGTATACTTCGGAGGCACAAATAGTGAACAAAAAGGTATGCAGTAGAAAAACTTAAAACTGGGATTAAAAATGTCATGAGAGCTGAGTAAAATGTGCAGCGACAGTGTTAATCCCATTCTTTGGAAGAGCTTGCATCCCATTGCGACATTTGATTTGTTTCTTTACTGTTTATTGCAGCACTGTCGTAATCATCAGGAGATTTGCACTTTCGCTTCAGGGATTCCAGGTCTCCAAAAAGGCTCTCCAGAATGGCGTTAGCAATGGGGAGCATCATGGCAGTTGTGGCGGTGTTACTGAGCCACATGGACAGAAAGGAGGAAGTCACCATCATTCCCAGGATCAGCCTGTGAGGAGGATTCATCATACAGTTTCAAATCAGCCATCATGGTTAAGTCTGCAGCACTCATCACCGTTTGCCTTGGCCAAGACTCCCTTGAAAAAGAGGTTTTTAATGTCAATGGGATATTCCTGGTAAAATAAAGGTAAAATAAAATTATTTTTTTTTAAAAAGATCTTACTTTACATGACATAACAAATACGTAAAACAGCTATTACAGTTTTTTGGGGGGAAAAAAACCTCCAAAAAACTCGTGTTGGCGAGGCCACATGGCGCAAAGTTCTTATTGTGTGATTGTCCATTTGTATATTTGAATTGTGATGCTCTTTGCGAGGTAAATTGTGTTCCGAGATCAGCAAAGGCATTTTTTTTTTTTTTTTTTTTTTTTTACTAAAAAGCAAAGCTGACTTGGTTAGTTAGCTTAGTTAGACTTTTGACTTTTTATATATTGGGACATTGTCACATACTATTCTGAATCCATGAATAACAATGAACCAGAATGGATATGCAGTCATTGCCTCAGTTCCATGGTTACATGAGCTCCTATTGTGAGTTAAAATCAATTTCTGATCCTTTCAACTATTGACTGTTCTAAGTCACAGCCCTTTACATTTTGAAACTGGTTAATTTTATGTGTTTTATGGTGCAGTCCCATGATTCCACATGAAATTCAGCAGGTGAGAGGGATACACAGTCAATCACTCCCCATTTCCCCTGGAATATTACACCAGATCTGTGAGTTTACACTCAAGATACAGAGTAGGACTGTTTATTTGGGACACTCAAAATCATCCTTACAACAGTCTCCCACTGAATGCTGTTTCCTCACCAGGCTGGTTTTACTCCAACTATGCTGAGGACTTTCAGAGCGATCCTGCGATGCAAGCCCCATTCCTCAATAGACGATGCCATTATAAGACCACTGAGGAAGAGGAAGTTTGTTTCAATGAAGTACTGAGGGCACACCATATTAGCAGGAAGGATTCCAAGTGTTGGGAAGAGGCACACTGGAAGCATGGCTGTGACTGCCAGAGGAAGGGACTCTGTGCACCAAAACAAGGCCATCAGCACCACCACGTAAAGACATTTTCCCTCCTAAAAGATAAGAAACGTGGATGTTAGTGTTCTGCTTATTAGCAGTAAACTTTAATGACAAAAAAAGAGCCAGATAATATTTACTGTAGAGAGGAACGTGTAACTGCGTTCAAATATCTGCAGGAGCATTAGGGGTGAAATTATGGTCTACTTTATAATGAGCGAAACATAATCAATTGAATCATGTTTATTTTTGACGTAAGTCTGAGGCTTCTTCATTTCGCAAATCCCATGGTTATCAGTAATAAAACAGCTTGGGTTCATGCTGGTATATCCACCTGATGGTTTGGCTTTGCTCAATCAAAAGCAAACACTATTAAGTTATTTATTTTAAAGTTGCTTAAATCTGAACTATTTATCAACTTGTTGCTCTGAATATTTCAGTCATATAGCTGCAAACACTCTTATATTTGTCTATGTAGTAAAGGCAAGTTTTGATAAAATCTAAAACTTGGAAGCATACAAATCTTTCTATCGTGTCAGTGCATGGTAAAATACAAGAGGCTAAAGCTGTGACGAGGTAGTGATTCATTTGCATGTATTTGGAAACAATGGAGGCGTAAAGACGCACATGGAGCGCATGAAGGACTCACCTTTTCCGGAAGAGAAAAAACTAGTGGCAGAAAAAGGACTGGAGCGAGCAGGACGATCAGCGGTTTGCGGACGCTCCACAGTTTCTTGGACAGAACTGATATTTCCATCCTCAGACTGGTCCTCACCCCTCCGATCAGGGAAAAGCCAAGAAGCAGACTGTCTGAGAGGAGCAGAGGACGCGACTCTTGGAGGCCCGCAGCCACGTACAAGATTAACTAAATGCCTAGTGACAGGTTTACACCCCCTGTTGAACGACCAAGTTAATTTTCTGTCAGTTTTCTAGTCAGCAGGCCTCTCGTCTTCCTGAACCAGACTCCCAGAGGGCTTCCTCTGGAGGAGGAGAGGTGGGGACAGGCGTCTCCAGCACCCAAGCTGCTGTAGACATATATGAATAGGATTTTTTTTTTGTGTGCAGTTTTTGGGGATTTATTTGGAACGGCTAGTCATTTAATCTAATCCCACAATCAATACGATCTGTCCTTGGATGATGACAAATCATCTTTGAAACTTTCATACAATTTGACTGAGTATTTTTTTGCAAAAAAATTGTAAAATACATACAAAACAATAAATAAATACACGCAGACGAACACTTAACCTTCTAGGTCAACTTCGTTGGTTGCTTGCCCAACTTAATTGGTTGGCCGTTGTCCAATTTCGTTGGTCGTCAGTTGCCCAACTTCGTTGGCGAAGGTAAAAACAGTGTAATGTCCCTTTAAGGACCAGGAAGTTGAACTAGTGACGTCAACCGGTTGACATTAAGGCTAACATGGACAAAAGGAAAATTCAGGTATCAATTTATGTATTTCTGACGTTTTTGTGCAATTTCTTTAATAGTTTTCATGACTTTCATGATTTTCAATGTTTCAGGGAAGAAATAAATTGCTTGAATTCGAAACACTAATTGAATATTGCTGTTCCATATTAAGTTTTGATTGTAGCATCAAACTAGGATGTTCGGATTGATACAATTCGATACAAAATGTATCTTACTTGCATGATCAATAAATGTGCCAAAATAGTAGGGTTTACACTCCATATATCAAAGTTCGTTGGATGTATTTTTTTCTTGCTGGTTTTGTGATGATATAAGAGATGGATGGATAAATTACAGCATATTGAGAGTGCATAGTATGTATTAAGATTCCATATACGGGGTGCACAAGCTCCCTCCCACGGGCACAGAATGAATGGCTCCATATCCTGGTTACAACAGGATGTTGAGGAAAATGTCAATGAAATCTCTGAAAAAGTAAAAACATACTTGATTTAAGTTGCTATTTGGGCATCTTTGTGTCTGAAAGTGAAATAATTGTCTTTATCTGTTTTTAATTGTATGGCAAAAGATTTCTTTTTAAATGGTTTACTAGTTATTTTACTAACATGGCTATTTTTATTATTGTTACATATTATTCTAGAGGCTCATAGTGCCCCTATGTTTGATTATTGTTCTTTTTTAAAGATTGACATTCTGAAAAATAAAGGATATAGGACACATTGTGCATTTGTGTTATCCGAGGACTGACCAGTAGATGGTGATGTGTGAACATTGTTTTCCCCTTTACTTGCTGAGTTGCTTTCTCAGACAGACACTTAAGACTCTTGGATATGGATTTTCATCTTTTTTAACATATGTTCAAACAGGCAGCATTGATCATCACCCCCTGTGTCTTTTTGTTTCTGAGATTTTGAAGCCAGATGAGATTTTGCTCTCACTCTGCTGGGGGATTATATTCCATTTTGTGGACTTCTTTTGTTTAATAAGCTTCAGAAAACTAGATGAAGCTCACTTTCACTTTTCAAAAACAGGAACTAACACATCACAGAGGTTTCAGATTTTAGAAAAATGCTTGAAAATCAGACCGAGTATTGAGATCAAACATCAAAAGAATAAGCAAACACTACAAGATTTGACAAGAACAGTGGAATAACAAATACTATTATTGCAGAATTCTATTGTAACACAGTCAATACAAACTGAGAAAAAATTTGTTAAATTTTCAGAAAATTTAATCTGGATTAATTCAATGTTACATGAATTCAGATGTCAGTGTTTAGCTGTTCTTTATTTCAAAAGATTGTTTAGACATGAAGGAAGTGTGACATTCTGTTCCTCTTAAATGAAACTTGCATCTTTATAAGTCTTTTCCTGTTGTCTGTCGACCACTATGCTGCGAATACACACACACACACACACAAACACACACACACACACACACACACACACACACACACATGCACGCACACACACACAC
>OMNM01011868.1:3607-17408 GCA_900302745.1 Parablennius parvicornis | reverse complement strand
GTGGTGCATTCCTTCTTTTTTCTTTTATCGATTTTTCGATCTTTTTGGCTGTATTAAATCCTATTCGTGACATTTTGAAATCCACTTTATATTTGCATATCAGATATCAATCAGTCAAGAAACTCAACAAAACCTCCATATTTTAACAATGTTGATGCCAGTTTATGTATTCAAATGTTTCTCGAATGTATTAAAATAATAATAATAACAATAACAATAACAGTAACTAACAATAATAATAATAATAATAATAATAATAATAATAATAATAATAATAATAATAATAATAATAATAATAATAATAATAATAATAATTAATAAATAAAGTTACAATGACATGTCAAACTTTACACATGGGGTTTGGTTGCACAAGCCAAGAAGGCACAGCATGACTTCATGTACAACAGGTGAGATAATTCAGGGATTACAGTTGGCAGGATATGATATGTGATGGAATACTCCAGAGCTAAGGCATCACGAAGATCTGTCAAAACAAGCTTTCAAACTTTATACACTCTCACCTCAACAAACTGTAGGACGGTTCTCCTTACAGTCTGTTGACAGAACTCAGGTCCTGTGGAGTATCTGTCCTGTTGAACTTGCTCAGCAGCTGGCCAAATATACTGATGTACAGTACATCATCCCTACAAACCTGGGTTTTCAAGCACTGAGCACTGGGCTTCTTTCATTGATCTCCTGTACCTTTAACTCTGAATAATTAGAGGGTTGTTTTAAGAGAAGATGGGTGACATGCTCTTGGAAATTCAGGTGGAGTCATTGCTGAGCCCACACACTTCCCTTCTGACACCACCACAGGATCTGAAGAGGGAATGTTTGGCACTAGACTGATGAGCAAGTGACTCACTGACTTCCTGGTAACTCTTTGCTAAAAAGAAAAGTAATCACAGCAGCAAGCCTGTGTTACTTTCACCTCTGCTCTCTTTCTACATATCTGTCAAAAACCACAAAGTCCTTCTTGCCAACGTACCAAGCCAAGTCCACAAAGTTCTAATTTCATGACACATCCAGTCACTGTGAGGCGTTTAAACCACATGATGGAAATAAATTCATTCAAAAAGGCTTTAATTAGTCTTGTCTTGTTCTTCATTTTGAAAATATCCGGCTAACCTGAAACAGATATACACAGATAATCAGATCTTCACCCCCCTTGTACTAATGATGGACGTCTGTTCCCATTGTATGTGTGATATTTTCATTTACATCCCAGTTGCTAAGAATTATGCAACTCTCTAAAATACAGTCTTCATACATGAGACATGATTGATTGACAACAGGGAATTTCCTTCTGTTGATCTGGCAAGCTGTTAGAAGTCAATCCAGTAAAGCTGCCTGTTGGCAATTCATTACTCTTATACTATTGTAGGACTTGCATGAGAGGACAGTCCACACGCTAACATTCTTCATTAAACATTTCAGTTTTGTTTCCTAATCCAAAGATCAGGATGAATAATCGGTACTTTCTCTCGTCCAATATACTCACATGAAATAGCAAACCTTTTACTTCAACCTACATTCTACCTCTCTCAATCTATCTAAGGGGAGTTTAGGCAACAGTGGAATAATTATTTATTTCAACACTAATCAAGTGTCAGTCACATGACCACATTGTTGATGTTTAAAGGACAGTTTTTGCCATTTTATCATTCCACGTGTTAAATATGATAGTTCAGGGTAGTGTCTGCGTATATCAATGTGTATGAATGAGAAAATGGAACGGAATGAATGAGGATTAGGTTTGTGTTTATTGAACTTCCGGTTACAGTCCCTGTTCATATGTATAAGAAAAAATTCAGTAATATCGCCTGAGTGAATCTGAGGCCCGAGACGTTCAACGAAAAGTCCTCTCTCCATGATGGTGGATTTAATGTAGATTTTATTGTGGATGCACTGTTAAATTTAAAAGAGAGAACAGCACAAAACGCCACAAAAGTTTGCTATTTTCACAAATTTCCGAAACCCAGAAAGAAGAAATAATGATGTCAAGATGCTTCTGCTCAGAGAAAAAGCATCGACTGTACAAAGAATGAGGAATGGGACATCTTGCTAAACATCATGTGTTTGAATTAGAAATGAACCAAAGGGAGAATTCAATAAGGTTACTTGCATTTATTATGTGATGGTCAACACACAAATTGTCAGTGGAAGAAATATTCCAAACAAATAAAGAATGTTTCCTTTACAAGAATAGCTAGTAGATGTTCAATAAAATAAAAGGCAAGTTCATAAACTTCTTTTGTGTTCTTCGATTTAGATCATACGAAAAAGGGAAAAAAAGGTCTCATTATTAGAGACACTGTCTTAAAATCATGAAAGGCACTTGAAACCTTCATTTATATTTTTATGGTTTATAGTCTGTACTTATTAAACTTCTCCACAGTTTTCTCACATTTATGTCACTGCAATTTTATCAAAACACTTTGGTTCAGCAATAATATAAAAAATATGTTGCATGATCTGTTGGTAAAGTGCAAATAATATTATAACCAGACGTTACAATTAATGTCTGCATGGCCAGCATGTAAAGTACTGGACAGTAAAGTCATGCTAACATGTCAGGCTGCAGCAAATAAGGGCTACAATTCAGAAGCTAAGGTTGAGTTTGATTACAGTAGAAAGGAAGGCACAGGATAATCTCACACACAAGAGGTGAGATGATTCAGGGATAACAATTGTTCGTTGAGATGGAATATGTGACAGAATACTCCAGAGCTGAATGAACTTCCAAATATAATTGAACTGAATTGCAGTTTACAATGCAGCACATGACGCAACTTTTACAGGAGACATACTGGAGTGAAAGATAAACGTGCTTTGCTCAGGGGGAGCAGTATCGGCCCGCGAAGAGGACGCTCATGGAAGGGTTGTGTCTGATGAAGAAGAGGAAGGGGTGATCAGCGATGAAGGGGGGTTGAATCATGGCGCAGCGCAGCATCATGATAGCAACGGTGGCTGCAGCGGCCTCAGTTCCCTCCTCGTTGACCTCCACGAAAGCCTTGTGGACGACTTTAGACAGCACCAGGTCGTTGGCAGGAGACATGCCTGTTCCAGGAGAGAACCAGTGTTGATGACCAGCAATGATTTGAGAACTTTTCCACAATATGATAGTCAAATACATCATACCAGAGAAGTCACTCTTTGTCATATCGAAGGCGTCCGCCATGCCCATGCTGACCAGGACGTTCTTCATGTCGTACTGCTCCTCCATCTTGAAGCGAGGCAGGCCCACCTGAACCTCAGTTTCATCCATCATGTCTGGTCTGGTCCACTCCACAAAGTTCTCATAAGTCAGCACATTCTCCAGCTGCAGGAGTGAATATCAGTCAGTCCACTGCTTCGTCTGAATCTTATATATGTAACCGTGTGGCTCAGTTTAAATGTGAGCACGTTGTACCTTTTCCAGACCTGTTGAACTGTCATCGATATTCATGGGCAGAAAGATGAGCATGCTCAGCTCTTTCCCTTGGTAAGGCATCTCCAGGATCTGTCAAAACAAGCTCTTAAACTTTACCTGTATGATACTTTAAAACCATGTGCTTCAAACACTGAATCTGATTGTAGTGAAGTTCTTGAAGACGAATGACTTCAATTACCTGGCAGTTTGCTTCAGGGATGAAGGTCAAAGGAAACTTTGTTTTCTGGTACATCATCTTCACTGGTTTGGTTTCATTCTGAAAACAAACAGAAAAATTAAAACACTTATGGAGGAGCGTCACACCACTCGAAATATGCAGTGATGCAAAAGTTAAACAGTGGGCGGAGTCAGTATACTCCGACATCCCTATGGGGGTGGGGCCAGAGCTGAATGATAACCTTTGACCTGGAGAAGGTGATATACTTCACATTACGTTTTCCTGCCTTGACACTGTAAATGTAAAGCCATTTACAAAATGAGTGACTTTGTTACAAAAAAACGAAGATTAAAAAAGCTGGTTTTGCAATTATTATTTTCCTTCAAAATTCATGACAGCCTAAGTTAGATTACGTAAGTATGAAATGCAGGACGGTCAAATTCAAAAACTCCTTCTTCCCCTTTGTCATCGGACTCACTGATATAACACATTTGGCACAAAGCCGATTGCACACTATTCATGCCGCTCTGACTACTCCCATTGTCCTATTTACACATAGACAGTACGCTGAGTAATTTTGTTCACATTTATATGCTGTTGGCATTTTCTGTAGACAGCAGAGAACTAATTTCATTCTGCATTGAAACATGTTTTTTTCTGTTGTTCATATGACAATAAACAAGGATTTATATCACGTTCATCCAGCGGCAAAGTTACCTTGTTGATCCTAAACTTTGCGTCACGTGTGGACGCCTCCTTGAACTGCTTGTTCCAGTTGCCTTTGAAGTAGATGGCATTGACCAGCACCAGTTTGGTCAAGCTGTCCACCACACCCTTCATCAGCACGTCCTTAATTTTACCTAATCACAAATATATAAACACATTTTTTAGTGCAAGTGCAGTTAGCAATGCCAAACTCTACATTCATAGTGCCACTGATGTAAAACTGAATGACACATGAGCATGGCACTTTGATTCGCCCCACCTTGTGTCTGTTTCTCCACCCATCCATTGATATTGACTCTTGCTGCTTCAGCGCTTTTGATGAAGTCCACAGACTCCAGCTCGGCGTTGTAGTGCTTCCTCGTCTTCCCGAGGAAATCCTGAAGCAAAAAGCCAAATTCAGATCATATTAAAAAAAATTAATACCTCACTTTATGAAACGCTCACAACTCCCTATTTCACTTCTTATTATGAATGTGTGAACAGACACACACACACCCGACACATTTTGTGTTTTTATAAGTTACTAGCATGGATATAAATTCAATCAAAGCAGCCTTTCGTGAAACTCAGCCACAAATAATCCTGATTCCATCCTTATTCTGATCATCAAACATGTTTTCTACCTAATATTTGTTCCATTATATTCCTGATAGGAGTCTTTTTTTTCTACATGGAAAGGATGACAAGTCACCATAATATAAGAGGGTTAACAGATTTATGTTCCCACACCAGAAGTACATACATCCTTTCTCTTACATACACTCTCTCACACACACACACACACACACACACACATGCCCTCTCACCTCAACAAACTCGTAGGACTGCTCCCCGTACAGTCTGTTGGCAACACTCAGGGCAAATGGAGCGTCTGCCTTGTTGAGCTCACTCAGCAGTTGGCCAAAGCTCATGTGCACATCGTCCTTGCAACTCTGGGTTTTCAAGCACTGTGCAAACAAGAAACAACAGTTACAAAAGGTGCAAAATAAACCATTTTTTTAACAAGATGACCTGGCGGTGTTATGTGTTGATATCCTTTTAACACCCAAGTTGAATGAACACCCTTAAAAGAATTTTATGTAAAAGCATTCAATTAATAAAATGTTTTTCGTAAAAGCACTTTATTAAGAAGCTTTCCTCCACCATGGTGTTATTTCTGTCCAAGGTATTTCAACATGGCATAGTTTGGATAGTCTGCTTCCAAATCAGAGAAGCCCTTACATTTGACTCCTTGCATATGTTTGTTAAATTTTATTTTATACACATGCACATGTGTCGTCAGAATAATACCATGATGGAAAGCTTACATAAAAAAGAAAATTGTAGAATTGGTTTGCCCTCTTTAGATGTGTTTTCAAGCCTTGTGAGCATGAAGCATAATTTCCTGAAGCTGCTGACAAGAGATAAGAAATCCACTACTAAGAAGCCATAAAAGGACAGGACTGCATTCCCGTGTAATACTTTTGGGCTTGGAGCAGTCAGAGAGACACAATAACCCTTCAGTAGACTGCACAGAGCAAGGCCTACTCCCATTTTCAGGACAGCAGTTTTACAGAAAGCAAAAAGCAAAGTCAAAAAACCAGCGTTAAACGTCCCTGGAACCACCCACACCACCTGTTAGTATATCATTTCTGTACTGTTTGCTTGGGTGCCAACTTCCGCAGAGCCTCTGGCAGTGAGAACTTGACCTCCTGTTGCATCTGCGTCTGCTGTGTTGCTGCAGGCTGCGACTTTTCTGCCTCAGCAAAGCCGAGGACCTGGGGGTGCAATTGTTACCTTTAAATCCTTAAGTTCAACACAAACTCTACCTGGTTGGGTACTGTCAATAATAATGTCATTTCGGCAGGGGTAGGTGGGTTGTACTTTACCTGAAACACATTAATCCCTAAACGTAAGGATAAATAGACATTCTGATATAATGCTTTAATTATATGCACACTTAAAAATAATACCGTAAACGTTCAAAACTTAAAACATTAAATATTTCTCTGTGAATGCAGGATTTTTTTTCTTTTTTTAATAAAATTAAAATGTTAGCATCTGCAGCAGCTCACATTACATCACACTGTAATATTGCACACTTTAAAATGAAAGTGCGAAATGGTAGTTACACAGAACAATGTTGTAATCAACACTCCCTGAGTTAACTTGAAAATTACAACAACGCATGAACTTCAGCCTGTGGAGGTCAGGGTGGGAAGACACATTAACCTGTTGTTGGAAAGCTTGAATAAACTCACTTGGCATTTCACCAAGAAACTCTCCTTTTAAGATTTTTTTGTTGAGAAAATTGTACAGTTTCATGTTTTACACTTTTAGCTAGTTAGTGATTTTAACTAGCTGAATGGAAGACCAGTACCTGATTCTTCTTTCCATTTTTCTCCAATCTATGAAAATACAGTCAATACATCATGCAGGTGGATCCCATTCAAAATGTAGTTGACAACAATGTTCAATTTGATTCAAGCCATGAAACTTCTACATATTGAAGAATCATTGCACAAAACTAAATATATCAAGCCCGTTTTTGCTATTACACTACAGTAGTATTGCATCGGAGGAGACAAAAGGCACAACCCAGACCAACGTCTTCATTAAAAAAGTTTGTTATAATTACAGTTTTATTATATTTGAAATGACCAGAATTGTTTCTTAATGCCAGGATCATGACAGATAACAGTATGGACCTTCCCCTCCCTTATACTCACACAAACCAGCCTCACATTTCTGGGTGTGGCTTTGCTTCAATTGTTTTCACCAAAAGCTGACATTCTTGTTTTACAGCAACAACTCACACCTACATTCCATCTACTTCTCTCAATTCATTCAAGGAGAGTGGTTTATGCAAAAAAAAACCTCCTCGCATTATTTTCATTCTAACTCTAGCACTAATTACCTGGTTCATCTTGTTTACCTGCTTTTGTATAAATCATATCCTGCAAGGTGTGAGTGATTTTCTTTCCAGTGTTTTTTACTGTTATCTAATAAAACAGATGCAATTGTAAAAGTATATTTGTTGTGTAAATTAATTTCTGCTATTTTTTTTATTTTTAGAGAGGTCAATTCTTTTTCTGAACAAGTCACTGTTCCTAATTCTATGCTGTGCAGGAGAACTATGATTAAGATAATATTCACTATCAGATTGCAGTGACCTATAGATTGCAGTGAGTAGTCTCTTTTCAGTTGAGAAACTCACTGGGAACTGATAATGTGTACTTAGTGCTTTTACTGCCTTTACACTTCGATATTGTTTTGTTTCCATAGCGACACAACACAAAGCTGCCCCTAATAAAACAAAGTCAGACAGAGCAGATCTTTGTCATTTTTGCTGACGGGGGAAGACTAATGGGGGCGTTCACACCCTGTTGTTTCCCCACCCTGCTGAACACCACCTGACTCATATGCGACATGCTGTCTTTACTTTATAATATAGCATGACTAAAGTACATGTTGAGTAAGACTTAAAAGTTTCCCCACATGAAAACACCCTGCAAACAGGCAATAGGGTACTGTACCTCTGACATCTGTGCGGCTGTGTTGCCCCCTGCCCCCAGCATCACCATAGCCAGGGCCGAGGAGATGCTGAATGGAGAGAAGAAGACGTTTGCCGTCTTGTCGTTATCGCTCAGCTTTCTGAGCAGAGCCAGAGAGAAGGCAGTGTTGGCACTGGAGAGAGGGGATGGTGATGCCATCGTGTCTGATGAAAATACAAACACAAATTCAGTTGAAGGCTTTATAGCCATGAGAACTGATTTACTGTTTGACAACAAAGTCCACACTTAGATTCCATTTTTTTTCAGCTGATCATTAGTGAATATACATATTTGGTATATCATTGATTTGTAATAACACCTCAGTCGATGAATGTCATTCATTCATTGATTGATTGATTGATTCATTCATTCATATCAGCATACCTAAATAAAACAATGCATGGTTGATTCAGTGCAATCGTGGTTTAATGTAACAATTTATCAAACATAATGTATAGTAATGCAGAAAAACGTATTGATATTTAATCACATGAAGTGTTTTCATGGTGCCAATAGAAAATAACCAGCATATTTTGGAAATAAATTTAGAAAATCCTCTGAACACAGTGAGATTAAATAGTTAGAATTATTAAAAAAAAAAACAAAAAAAACATAAATGAACGATATTACATTGTAATAACTAGACGGGAGACAGTAAGCTGCGGTTAAACGTCTGGATCTTTGACATGTAAGTTCACTGATCAGATGGTTTTGGTGCGATGGTGCGACATGAATTACTTTGTCAGCAACTTCCTGACATAATTTTATTAGAGATAAAACATAAACACATCCACAAACAAATGGAAGGAGGCACATTTTCACTTACTTGGATCGCTTATCTGACGGTTCTGCAGTGATCTGGAGCCTCTGCTACACAGGTTGGCTGGTACTGTGAGTTTTGTTTACAAACCGACACGCCCTTAACTTTACTTCCGCATCTGATCTGTCAAAGTACGGAAGCCGAGGTGAATCAAAAAAGACATGAGACGCTTCACTTGCGCGTATGAGCTGTGATCTTAAAGGCAAGACAAACCGTGACAGGAAATAAAGGAAACACATTAAAACAAAGTAATTAGAATTCCTCAAAATTAATAAAATAATAGCTTCATTAAGATCAATGTCATAAAATAAGTAATTAAGAATAAGATAACAAATAAAGTAAAATCTATTGTTGTCTGAGTCCAATCATTATATCTAGAGTTCAGGCTTGATTTGATATTAAATATGTTTTAATTGTGACTGGCGATTGAATCGTGATTAAACCAGAGGGAGAGTAATCGTCCAATGAGGTTTATTACATTATATGATGGGCTCTAACAGACAAACTATTGATTGAAGAGATCATTTTTTTGGGAAGGGGGTGTTGCAGTCCCCTGCTTTAGCTGGGCTAAATATAAATTTAGCCTTCATCTCATGGTTATTGTTCTATGATTTCTTTAATATTGTTTTACTGTTTATTGCCAAATCAGTTTTGAGTCCATAGTTTGCGGAAATAAAATGAAAGATGTAACAGTGAATCTCATTGTGTAGAATATCAATTGAAAATGGAGGTGGGCTTGAAGAACTTTTCTTGTTCCCACTGCCCCTCAGACAAAATTGGAGCTCGCTTTATTTTTTTGGGTTGAATATATATAAATACATTTCTAAATAAATACAAATAATTTCACAGGCTTCTGTTTAGAAACAGATTATTTGATTTTGGTGAAAAAAAAGTTCACAGTAAAAGCATTTGTAAAACAAAGAAGTATGACACCAACATAACCTAGTATGTTTATTTTGTTTTATGTTGACACAGAAATAACTTTGATGCATTAACTGATATAATCTTTAATAATCGATACGGCGATTAAATGCAGGTACAAACAAGACGAGTTCAAGTTACTGACTTGGATTTTTCAAAGTCTTATAAGGTTACTTAACTGTTTTCTAAACCAGACAAAAAATGATGAATGAACTTCACTTATATAGCGCTTTTCAACTGCAGTAGCAGTTCCAGAGCATTTTATATTGTTAATCACGTTCACCCATTCACACACACATTCACACACAAATGGAGGCTGCTGTCATGCAAGGTGCTATCAATACATTGGGAGCAATTAGGAGCAAAAACGTGGCATTATCTCTGCATTGAAACCAAAGAATATTGAACTATACAAATGCAGTATTTATGCACAGTGTGTCCAATGTGTAGCTATCACTCAGGGGAGGAGTATCTGCCAGCGAAGAGGACGGTCTTAGTAGGTTTATGTTGGATGAAAAAGAGGAAAGGGTGGTCTGCGAAGAATCTGTCAGGAATGCTCACAATACGAAAACTGATGACAGCTCCAGTAGCAGCAGCAGCCTCAGTTCCCACCTCATTTACTTCCACAAAAGCCTTGTGGATGACGTTGGACAGCACCAGGTCGTTGCCTGAAGACATTCCTGTCAGAACGAAGGAAACGAGGCCAGAATTAATTCCACTTGCAATTTCTACAGATGGTGTGGTTTCTTCATTTTTGCAGTTACAGCACATTGTGGATTTATTTCACGTCTCACCAGAAAAGTTGCTCTTTGAGACGTCGAAAGCGTCCGCCATGCCCAAGCCCATCAGGACATCCTTCAAGTTGTACTTCTCCTCCATCTTGAACCGAGGGAGACTCACCTCGACTTCATTTCTCCCCATCATGTCCAGATTAGTCCACTCCACAAACTTCTCAAAGGTGAGCTCCTTTTCCACCTGTGTGCGGAAGCTGATCAGTTCGTCTGTTTGAGCCGGTTCATCTCGTGAACAGCGTGTGAATGTCCTACCTTCTCCAGGCCAGTGGTTCCGTCCTCGATGTCATTAGGCAGGATGATAAACATGCTCAGGTCCTCTCCTACGTAGGGCAACTCCAGGATCTGTTTGTTACGATTTCAGTTTTTCATATTATTCCATTTAAATTTAATATTCAAAAGAGAAAGTTTTTAGCACCAAATAAAACTAAGACACGTTTTATTTAGATTTTCGATGAAGGCGAAAATTCTATTCAAAAACAGTAAAATGTATTACAGATACAAACAAACAATATAACTGTAGAACACGGGACATTACCTGAGAATTGACCTCTGGAATAGTGTTAATGTGGAGTTTCGTTTTCTGCCGCATCATTTTCACTGGTTTGGTCTCAGTCTGATCACAAAAAAATTCAAACAGATTAAAAGCTGATGCGACAAAACTTCACTCAAAGATAATTCTCTTTATAACTGTAGCTCAAGTTTGTTTGCTATTTTTCCAATTCAGAAATTTGCTCACATTGTTGTAATGTACAGCAGTTTCATACTGCTATCATATGACATTAAGATTCTCTTTATTTGCAAAATCTGGTTCCATTTCACGACACTCGTGAATAATTGTCAGGCTTCTTCATAAATTTGTCTTTTTGGATCAAAAAATTGGAATGATTAAGAAAGATTTTATTCATCCAGGGGCTGTTACTGGTACTCGCTGCCTTATAGCAAGATGGATGTGGATGGAGATTGCATGTTATTCTCTGTCTGTGTATTGTGGTTTACTCCCACAGTCAAAAAACATGTAGTGGACTGACCTTAATTGACCCACTCTGCACAATGGTGTCTAATGCTAAGTAAATTTGATGAACTTCATAATATCATTCTGATCTCACTTTCTTGGATCCATGCAGGCTTATGCATGTTGTAATGATCTTGATAACCAAACAATTTCTTCAATTATCAATACATTTTTTTTTTTTTTTACATAAATAGCAATTGCAAAGCACATGTGGCTACATGTGCTGTTGTGGCAGCTGTAGCATGGCAGACCTCAGACCATCTGTCTTATATTAAGTATAATTTCTTCAATGCTTTCTGTGTGCAGTTACCTTGTTGATTCTAAAGTAGTCATCGACAGTGTCTTCCTCCTTGAACTGCTGGGCCCATTTGCCTTTGAAGTAGATGGCATTAACCAGCACCAGGCGGGTCATGTTGTCCACCACACCCTGCACCAGGAGGTCCTTCACTTTACCTGGTTAGCAATGTGCAATAACAATGTCACGGTCATCATGACTTTAGATGCACAAAAAAAAAAAAGTATGCTCTGATATAAAACTCTCAGAAAATAAAAAATACATGAGTGTCATTTCCTCTAAGCAAGCATTTTTGTGATGAAATCCAACAAATGTTCAGGAAAATATCAACAGTTTAGAGTTGAGGTAAAGTCTGAATAAAAGCCAATTGTGCAAAATTCCTTGCAATATGATTACACACTATTAGCTAAACTATGGGGAATAGGTGTGAGACACACTTTAACTGGATGTAGAAACTTGAAAAACCTGAAATATGAAGCATTGCTCAAATCAGAGGCTGGTCATTGCAACAACGTTACAAAGAGTGACAGTATGTCAGCGGCAGGGAGTGACCGACTGTGTGAAAGGTCAAACAGTCAAAGACTTAAAAAGTATTACCATTTCACTTAAAAATGATTTACACACAGTGGTGACTCATGTCTGCCATACCGTATACTTCCAGTCTGGGCTCGAAAGCCTTCCTTTGTGGAGTTTGCATGTTCTTACTGGGCATGTACAGTTACTACGTTTGAGGACTACCCTTTAAGGGGCAAATGATCATATTCTAATCAGTTGCAGCCTCTTCTTATTCCTTTTAAAATGAACCATTCATTGGTTAGTAAACGATAACGAGCACATAACTTTTTTTCTGTGAGAAGTTTAAATCTGTCGTTAAATCCTAAACATAAAGAAAATCAGTCTCTTCATTTCCAAATATGCCTGTGAGTGTGTAAGTGAAATGCTCTGTCTCTGTTTGTCCTGGGACTCTCTTTCTTGTCTGGCTCCATTAATCCAATCATTTAATTATTGGATGGACAGTGCTTGTTGTGATGAACACTTGTGGTATCGCTGCTTCTCAGACCCACCCTGTGTCTGCTCCTCCACCCAGCCGTTGATGTTGCGCCTGGCCTCCTCTGCACGCGATTGGAAGTCCACAGTCTCAAGCTCGGCACTGTAGAACTTTTTGGTTTCATCAAGAAATAGCTGTAATCATAAAAACAAAAAAAATGATCATTTTAATTAATTCACTCCAGGACAAATAATAACATGAATAACATCACACTGCTACATCAGATACGGAAACTGTTTTTATTCAAATAGTTTGATGTAAAGTTAGTCTTCAGATCAAACTATCTCTGTATTGTTTTCTTTGGTTTGATACAGTAGAGGTTTCCCATCATGGGTGAAGTGCAGGTTTTGTCTGAGATATGAGCCTTTCCAACAGCATGATGGGTATTGTAGTGAGGAGTGTACGAATATCAAGACATCACATTTTTGTCTTCCTCGTATTTGATTGTTGTGTTTTCACTGTCTTCTGAAACGGCTTTTAAAGTCCTCTGGTTGTGTTACTTCATGGATTTATCTTCTCACCAAATGCAGATAGATTGCACCAAATGTATCGATGCTACGGCATTGCTTACATCCAACTTTAGGAGGAATTGACATTTTTAATATTTAGATTATATAACAAGCAACCTCATGTCTTTCAATTAGCATATAATCCAATGATTATTCAATCCATGGTTTTTCATTTCACTTTTAGACATAATATGTATTTTATGGACTTTAAAACAATTCAAATTTATCTGATTACGCAACATTAAAAAACTTTGCGCACACACAAGTCAACTCTTTCATCCTTGAAGTGAGCGACTGCTGCATTATGCAGTTAGACCAATGCTGATCCACACACCCACAAACCTGCACTCACACATACATACACACACACACACACACACACACACACACACACACACACACACACACACACACACACACACACACACACACACACACACTTTCGCAGCTGTAGTCTCTGCAGGAATATCAGCGCCCTCTGCTGGATATTTTAGGAGTATAAGACTTTCTTACAGTCACGTCAAGTAAACAAAACGTTTTTTATTGTCAGTCT
>OMNM01011861.1:6995-24070 GCA_900302745.1 Parablennius parvicornis | reverse complement strand
TGATTTGCTCCTCCTCATCATCTTCTTGAAGAGAACCGGGAGCACCTGGACCTCGCGCGGACACGCGGACGGAGTGTCCACGATGAGCGCACTTTGCGTTGCGTCCGCCGCTACTCCACAAACACGAACCGCCGCTCCGCCAAGACCGTCGTGATGTGTAGAACACACTGAAAGTTGGGTGAGTCCCGGGAATTATTATTTTCCCACTTTCTGAGCAGATGAGTTGTCTTTATTCGATACTTGCAGTCCCATCTAATTTATGCAGCTCTTCTTTTGCCACCCCTGCTAGCGCGCAGTCGTCGGTTCGTTTTTATTGCTTCCATGTTCAGCTCAAATCTAATATGAGGTGATTTACGCGTATGAGTAGCAAAAATTCGATTATATTTTATTGTAATTCGATTTACAACCTAAAGAAATAATTAAAAGTGTTAAAGATCTGATTTAGTTCATATTTCAACCTGCAGGAATCTATTATAAGACAACACTATTTCTAATTAATTCTCTAATTAAAAAGAAATAAGCCAATTTAGCATTTCATCCCCCTTCTTCTTTTTTCTTTAAAGAGATCATGAAGATGAATAAAAATCATCCTTGTGTGAAGTTTATTAGTAACTATTAATATTGCAAACCAGAAGAATTTAAGTGGGTGTATATACCTGAGAAAACAATATGACATCTGTGGGGAATACAAGCCCACAGCTCTGTCATTTTATTAAGGCAGGTGGCACTTTCTGTCAGGTACAGTCTGGCAGAGTGGCTTCAGCTTATCGAGTTGGGAATTGTTCTGCACACAAGAGGTGGAGATTGCGTCTGAGCCAGAAACGCTGCTTACTCCTGACCAATTAAAATAACTGCAGACAGAGAGAAGCTCCGTGACTAAAGCTGTCCTCCACAATAATGTGGATTCCCATCTATACCCCCCAACAGTAACTGCACATCAGCTTCTTCAACATATTGCTGCGTGTCTATCTGGAAAATGGCCAAGAACATGGTGGAGAAACACAAGAAGGACCTCTGGCATTACAAAAAATATTTGATAATATGGAAAACTGGCATGCCCATGAGCAAGGCATGTATCTTCTAGCTACATCAATATAGAGCTGCTCACTGGTCACTCTGCAGAATGCCTGGTCTCTCGCTTGATGAGTTCCTACAATGGATGTGTGTTGCTCTGTGTATGAATATTAAATAGATCAGAGCTGGAGCCTCACTGGTGGCTCAACAGGATATCCAATCCAAATGAAATCCCACACTCCTCAGGCTCACGCTGCAGTCTGCTGAAATCAACAGGTTATTCCTTTTGTTTTTTTCTTATTACCAAAGCCCAGGGTATGCTCAGACAGTTTAAATTTAGATGCAGCCACGAGTTCAGGTCTTGTGATGATAAAGTATGAGCTTGGTGACTTAATTGAATTAGGTTCGTCATGCTCATTGAAAGTCTTAGGTCAACTCTCAAAAAATTAAGTTGGAAGTCTCAGCTCATTTTGCTCAATAAAATCCAACCCTTATAAATGATAGGATTAGTAGCACACTCATTGATTAATCCCTTTTAATTGATTGCAATAATATGAAAGCCACTGAGTCACATTTCAGTCGATTAACCTGCGCTGACATGAAAAGACAAAGAGCAAATCTTTGCTGCAGTGACACGACAGAGCTCGTTTGACAGTGAGTCCATCAATCTTACTTCCTCCATTGTAACACAGCACGCTCAAGATTACAGAAGCACGTTTTAATGAATCAGGACCAGTTGACATTTTGGGCTGAGGTAACCTAATCTTTACAGCAGTGTAAAATGATGGTGCTGTAATGAGCTCCTGTGGATAAACATGTAACTCTTACTTTCATAATTACGTTTATTGCCTCCCTCCTTCCTCTACTTGAGTGGGCGGGAGAAGCTCTGCCTGCTGTGCTATGATGGCTGCTGAATTCAGCCTCTGTGGCACGGTGCCAGCACCGGGGTTAACCTGAGACATAAAAGTCAGTCAAACATGTAAAACACCCCAGCACGCAGTGTGGAGCTGAGATTTGTGGCGCGCATATGAAAAGGTCAGCCAGTGGCTAATAGGTGTGGTGAGGAGCAATAGAGGAGGGGGGGGGGGATTGAAAGACAAGAGGGGACTGCTTAATGCCCCCTCACCACTGAAGGGCACTGAGGATTCCTGTTCAACATAATTGACCCTGGTACTGCTGTAAAAGAATAGATGGATGGATGAATGGATGGATGGTTGGATGGATGGATGGATGGATGGATAGATGGATAGATAGATGGATAGATAGATAGATAGATAGATAGATAGATAGATAGATAGATAGATAGATAGATAGAAAAGAGGGCAACTCGGATGAACTTTTAATTTGTTCCCAAATAAAGCAGCTTAACAAAATCCAACATGGGCTACACTACTTTTAGTCTCATCTAATCTACATTTATTTAATCTGCGCAGACAAGATTAATTTCACATCTGTCAGAGCGGAGGGGTCTGCTTGGCACCAAAACATTGTTTTGGAGTACCAAAGACAGCACAGTCAAAGTGAAATGAATCCAGTACATCAATGTCAGGAGAAGCAGTCCATCTCCGCAGGAGCTTTAAATGAACCGTAACACAAACCAAATGTGTTTATTGTATATGAAAATATATTCACAAGACAAAAAGTTTGAGGGGGATTATATGCGTCTTGCTTTTTTCCAACAAGAGACAATGAAAAGATGAATGTTACTAACATTCCGACAATAACAATGAAAAATTGTGTTGATTTAGCAAACTAGGTGAATAACTAACCTGAATCTGTCTTAAAAGTGATCAAATATGTGTAAACATACACACAAGTTTCAATTAGTTCATATGTTCTGGTTCGGTCTTCATTTCATACTTTAATAGTGATCGTTCATTCACTCCACTACATTTGTCTTCTGGCATTCGCTGAAGCCATTTCTCATTGTTTGTACTGAGTCAGACCAGATTTTCTCTTACTGTCATAAAGTTAATCTAATCCCCTACTGGATATATCTCAGTGTTTTCCATATGGCTGTGAGATTGGTATCAATATGCCATGAAATCCTGTAGGGATGATATATTTTACCTATATTTCACCTTGAAAGTTGGCATACATTTGTTTGCCTCCATAAAGGTCAGCGATTGTGATTGATTTTCTCTGTCTGCATTGTTACAGAAAATAAACTCTATGACATTTTTTTTGTGTGTTGCTCACGAAGATAATCCGCACCGCTGATCCCTACTTTCACAGTGTTTTGTACATAAACAGCTATATAGTTCAAGTTTACACTAAAACATTCAATGTATGATTTTACTATGAATGCTCAACCAATTCTAAATACGTTCTTCCTTACACAACTACTATTGGATATTACCAAACACTAATAAATCTATAAACTAGAAGATTTAAGTTAGAAGTGTCAAAAGGAGTGTAGGCATGACAACGCTATGAGGGAGAACCAGTGAGCATGGGTTTTATATTAGTCATGATGATTTATTCGCCCTGAAAGCCTACACAGTTTCATTTACCCTCTCGGTAAAACATGAACATGAACAAAGTGGTGTTTTTAATATTTTAGAGGATAAGATGTAAGTCTGCAGAAATTATGTAAACCACATATGTTGAATAGATCTACTTAAAACCAAAATATTAACTATGCTGAGTCTAAGCTGATAGATACAGCAAAGTCAACATAACTTTTTTTATTCTGCAGCACTTCATATTTACAATACCTTGAAAAATATTTTAAAAAGCAGCTTAATTAATGACCAAAAATAGAACCTAAAACCATATATTACCACTTACATTAAATAAGATAGCATAGACTTCTGAATAGTTAAACAGCTGTCTGTTTGAAAGCGGCTCGATGCCACCCTTGGATGCACATACATCAAAGTGTCAAACTGTAACAACGACTTGGTCTCTGCCTGTAAAGAGGTCACAATGGGATATTGATGCATTTAAATGAAGGGCTCGGTGTGAAATCGAGCTTATCTTGATGCACTGTAGGTTACTTGAAGATCAGGCCGCCGCAAACCGGCTATAAAACACACATTAGGTCTGTTGATTGAGTCTGTGGTGTTGCTGACGATGCAGCAATGTTGTGTTGGCTCAGTGCCGTCCACAGTTTTAATTATGTGATGTTTCCCAGATCAGTCAGGCAACTGGGCAGCCCCCGTGTAGTTTTTTTTTTTTCAATTCTTCACATTGTGTTAAATCGATAAGCAAAATTAGACTGCAGTGGCATTGATCTAACAGTGGCTCTGAAATCTACTGCTACCCACATTTTTGATATAACCAAGCAGCTGTAATACAGGAAATAAAAAGAATTCCCCAAAAACACAACAGGGATGGATGCGTTTCTGTTTCAGTATAAGACTCCTGTCATTTCTCTCACAGCTGACTCTTCTGTCTCTGTTTTGCAGAGACGCTGGGTGCTGCCGCCGTCGTGCTGAAGCTGAATATGCTTCTGTGTTCAACAGGAGCAACCTGGATGCTCACTGATGCCCACCCACCACCTCCTCCCTCAAACGTGGCTTACCATTCTAATTTTCATAAAACTTGAACTTCTGGGCCCAATCTACAGATTTAATTCCAGAGAACATGCAGAGACTTCCTAGAATTGTGTAAACCCATCTGTCTACTCCCTCTGTAATGCATTTAGTGTTTTGTAGCAGCTGCATAATAACAGTTTTAACATCAGAAACATTTCCAAGATGGATTACCTGATTTCAGCACTGTAGGTTCCATCTGCATATATTATACTTCTTCCTCAGTGTTTCTGCATGTCTCTTGTTGTTTTATTTTCCTTGATGCACTGCCAAAGTAATGGCTCATTTAGAGGAGGCATCATCATTCAAATTATATTTTGACAAGACCGACTTAATATGACCATTATTCTAATGGCTTATCTGAGAAGGCCCTGATGTCCTCTTTTCCCCTGTAGCAGACTAAAGGCTGGCGTGTTTCAGTCTGTCTTTGCTGCACAGGACAGCATCGAGTCTCAGGGTGGTTTTGGAGCTGATGGTTCCTGTGCTGGACACGATGACCCCAGCCCCACTGACACAAAACTGCTCCAACTGCAGCCATGCTTTAGTCCCAGAGCTGAACGTGGTGAAAGCCGTGGTGCTGGGCCCGGTGCTGGGTGTCTTCATCGTGTTTGGAATTGTGGGGAACATCCTGGTAATCCTCTCGGTGGTTTGTCATCGACACCTGCGGACAGTCACGCATTATTTCATAGTAAATTTGGCCGTGGCGGACTTGATGCTGAGCTCCATGGTGTTGCCCTTCTCTGCAATTTTGGAGATCCTGGATCGCTGGATGTTTGGACGAGTCTTCTGTAATGTTTGGGCAGCTGTGGATGTGCTCTGCTGCACGGCTTCCATCATGAGCCTGTGTGTGATCTCTGTAGATCGCTACATCGGAGTCAGCTACCCTCTGCGATACCCGTCGATAATGACCAAACGAAGAGCCTTTTTTGCCGTGATGCTGCTGTGGGTGTTGTCCATCATCATTTCTATCGGACCTCTTTTCGGCTGGAAAGAGCCAGCGCCAGAGGACGAGTCCATCTGTAAGATCACAGAGGAGCCCGGCTACGCCATCTTCTCGGCGGTGGGCTCCTTTTATCTCCCTCTGGCCATCATATTGGTCATGTACTGTCGGGTTTACGTGGTGGCTCACAGAGAAAGCCAGGGCCTGAGAGAGGGTCACAAGACGGAGAAGTCGGACTCAGAGCGGGTGATACTCAGGATACATCGAGGCAACACGACCGTATCGGAGGACGAGGCCCTCCGCAGCCGCACACACTTCGCCCTGCGACTGCTCAAGTTCTCGCGTGAGAAGAAGGCGGCAAAGACTTTGGGCATTGTGGTTGGCTGCTTTGTTTTGTGCTGGATGCCGTTTTTCCTGGTGCTACCCATCGGTGAGTACCAGCATGTTCATCTTCCGTGTAATTACTAATCTCTTGTGTGAGTCACCGTGAAGACTTCAGCATTTGTCTCTTGCACAGCAACAATCAATACTCTTTCAATCTGTACAGTCTGTTTCATAGGCAGTGATCCAGTGAGCGCTCCGGAGCTCCAGCACCCACTCGGGATAGCCCTTCAAAAACAAAGAAGAAACAAAACTGTATTTTTGCAATGAAATAAACATATTTTGAAACATATTGGCCGGGTATTAAACCCGGATCTCCTGTGTGACAGGTGAGAATTCAAGCCTATATCTGAAATAGATTCTTTCAGAGCTTTTAGGAAATAGAAATATTAGGAAACAGAAAAAAAACACTTTTATAAAATGAGATGCTCAGAAGCCGTAAGCAGCCATATATAGTCAAAATTATCAGATTTTTATATGATTGTAGGCGATTCATATATTTGGGCACACAGACAAAAATGCAAGTTTTTAATTGTTTAATTATTGAATTTTCAATACTCATTTTAACAGTTTCAAAAATTAGGAGTGCTCTACAAACCCATGGCAACAAGACTTAGAGTGATGATGATTGCCTAACAAAGACAATAATGAATAAAGATCAGTTGACATACGTCACAAATGAGGGTGTATATATGCACTTTATTAAAGTTTAAAATAAATGCTTGATAAAAACAAAAAAAACCCATTACAATCAGAATAGGATTAGAAGGAAGAACAATATTAAAAAAAAGATGAAGACAACTTCAGTATGTAAAAACTGATTAAATTATTGAATACATGCACACACACTTACACATATTTGCATACTTACGCAGGTATTTTGTTTTAATCCAAGTAAGAATTAGTGTCAATTTTCACTCTGGGTCTGTCTTGCATATTTCTGTTCGCGTTTGTATTTTTGCACAAACGTAAGAGAGTTGCAGACTCCCAAATATAGGATCCATTTCTAGTGTAGCAATCATCCCGTCATCACATGACAAGTAAATTGGAGCTAATAAAACTAGTGAAGAAGCTTCTGGACAAGAACTCAAACTTAGATATAAGCAAAGCTTCATTTCTGGAAAATAAATTGAAAAATGTTTGAGACCTGCACCATCTCTGATACAGTTGTGTGACCATCGTAGCAAAGGACTGCGACTCACTGTAACAACAACTTTATGCTTAGTTCCACCTAAAAACATGTCTTCACACAACCTATAATAAACCTCTGGAACAAGCGGAAGAAAGTACAAGAGTTAAGTATAACTAATTTCACAGGAAATTATGTACATATAAAATATATACTATAGCTAATTGTTTTTTGAAAAATTGTAGGGATCCAATAATTTAGTTATTGCTACAAAATTGCAGATGGTTTGGTTTGGATTTTCATTCAAACAATTCAGTCGCAATAAAGTCATTCGTTCATCTTTTGTATTGATTAATCTAACCAGGTTACCAGTCCACCACAGAAAAAACACAAATGTCTGTACACACTCATGTTTCCACCTACAGAAACAATTATTGGGATTGTGGGAATGAACTGGCGTACTGCCCACATGCACACAGGAAGAATATGCAAACTCTACATAGATCCACAGAACATGGACTCTAACCTGGAATAATCTCACTGTGAGGCAGGAATATTAATCGTCAGACCACCAGGCAACCACAACAAACTCAGTGGTTTCAGTTATAATCAAAATGACATGATTGGAAAATAACACTTGTACAAGTGCAAGAGCCTCAAAAACATTGCATTGATAAGTCGTTACTCGTCCACCTGGCTGTAGCTACTACTCTTTACACCCTTATCCTCACTTTGACCTAATCAAACAATAGTCTGACATGCATTCAACTGAAAATCTAAGGCTGTGGCTTGACCTCTGTTGCTTGACTTCTTTTTTATTTTATTCAAAAGTAATAATTAAAAAAAAAGAAACACTCTTCACAACAAAACTTCCAATCCGATACAGTCTGAATATAAAGGAACAGAAGAGAAGATCAGTCTTATGATATCTGTCCCTTTGTTACCTAACAATCACTTAACAGCAGTCTTTTATTTTGTTAATGACCAACTTTCTGAACATTTACAGTTTTACTGATATTTTTGTGCATTTTATCCCCACATGGACAAAATTTCCTGATCAGGTGACTCTACGCTCAGATCCCACAAGAGGAATAAATAGTTTTCCTCTCTCTAGAATAAAGAAGATGAGTATTCGTCACGAGGTGTTGCTACTCAATTGTCAAAATTATTCACAGATCTTTGAGCAGTTGAAGTTCCATCAAAACCAGGCTCATAAAAATGCTTGATCAAATAAAAGTACAAACAAGTCCGCTCAGTTTTAGAGTGCTGTTTATCTTCCACATTAATTAGTTTTACAGATATACCCATTGATTTATTCTGCTGCCAGGTTTTTGAGTGCTGGCAAATGTAATAGTTGGATAACGTTAATTTAATTGCTCCGCTGTGGGAGGGCCACGCTCAAGCATTTGACCCAGGCCCGTGGCTTCTTGTGCGGCGTAGTAAATGCCTCGACTCGGCCAGGTAGACACTCTATAAATAGGCTCTATAAATCTTTCAGGTTGCTGACATCCTCCACTGCTCCCCTGTCTGTAAACAAAAGCACCGAGATTCAGACCAGTGTATGTTTCTAACGCCGACCCTCGGATGAGGTGTCAAGCTATTTCTCATTTTCTGCCTTCCACCCGTCTGCGTCCTGTTTGTGACTCACTTCATCACAATGCTGGTCCTTCAGCGGCAGATAAAGCCATCACATCGGTGTCAGACTTCGATGACGTTCCCTTCAAGAGCAGCAGGTTTGATGAAGACAAGCTTGAAAGGAAGTAATCACACGGCTTGCCAGCCTCGCGTGCCCCATTTGTGTGGGTTGTCAATATTGTGAGAAAGAAATCTGACCCAAGTAGATATTACATCGAGCAAAATCCTCACAAATCCTGCAGGCTTTTGGTTTATTCCATGCTCTCACGCTTGTAAATATAGCAGCTACCGACGGCCTGAGTACTTTCCAGACTGGAAAACGAGGAGAAGCCTCAGCTCACCAATCTTCCCCGACTAATACTGGCACCACTGTGCATACCGCTGCCATATAAGTCTGTCAACCACAAGCTAACGGTCCAGTTTTTATATGAAGTACTGGTATGAAGTACTATAAATACTGTGTTTTTAGTTATGAAACTGAAAATGAGGGACTGGGTTCATTAAGGCCGATAATCTTTAAAGGTGAGACGTTTAGCCTCTGTATGTATTTGTGGATTGCCTCTCTCTCTCCTTGACATTCTAAGTGTCCTTCTATATATAATCAAGTGTAAAGCAAGCCATTGCTAATTGAAAGAATAACTTCACAGGGTGCCCCCATGACATAAGATGTTAAGACACTGACGAGGCGAGCTGGAATGCCTCCAGTTGGAGATTATCCGTCTTCATTGTAGTTCCATCAGCATCCTATGTTTGTACATCACCAGTGAAGTCTTAAGCACAGGGTTAGTTGGTTTCTTATGGCTCAGAGGAGCATTAAGAGTTCAGCTTCTTTCTGGCTGCATTATTTATCTATTCTTATCCAGACTGGCTTTGCAGGAGGATGAAGCCCAACCGAGCAGGGTGCACAATGAAAAGGGCAAATACATCCAGCTCAGAGCCACCATGACCAAACAATCACATCTGGGTGAAAGCCTGAGCCCACAGAAGCCTTTCACCAGGTGCCACTCGTGGTAATGAACTCACAGATCGACATAGTGAGTTCGCCTGAGCTCCAGTGAACTTGATAAGCAAACACAAGATCTCTGCTGTGGCTCCAGGTCCAACAACATTATTGTTTGGTTCACTCTCACCTCTCGTTTTCAGCGGTAAACAGCTATTTGAGCCAGATATGGGTGGAAAGTAATACATTGAGTGAAGTGAATATTTGACTTAATTTGAATAACCTGCCACTGACACAACTTCCATTGCATGTTGATGCTACATGTCTGGAGGTTATGTGTGGACTTTTACAAGTCAGATTTCCAGAAGTGAAATGATGGTACTACTTAATGAGTTTTACAGACATAGGTTAGAGGGAATATTTCACTACAAGCATCCGCACCACCCCACAAAAGCTTTTGTGAAAAATGCTCACAATGGTGGTTTATTTGCCCCTTTTACTGATTTTTTCTGAGAACATGACTTCTTATAAGTATAGACCAAAGGTGTCAATCTCACTTTAGTTCAGGGGCCACGTGTAAAATCACCCCAATCGATCTTCAGAAGGTTTGACTAGTATAATGATACATAATTGTCCATAAACACTGGCTATGACACATTTCCTTTCGTTGGGGAGTGAAGAGTGCATTATGATAAAGTTGACATTTAATGTGATATCTTTTACCACACTGAACAAGATTACTTTTTGAAAGAGAAAATACAGTATTTTATCAGTATGTTTTAAACAATACCTTTTAATGCATTAAACAATGCAACAAATAAACCCTTCAATATTTTATACCTGATTTCATATTATTCTGTGTCATATCTTTATTACATAGCATATATATTAATCATTATATCTATGTGATAAATCTATATTATCTATATCCAATATAGCTTTTGTTTTTATAATTCCTTTGGTTTGAGTTTCAGTGTTATCTTATTCTACTGTTACTAAATTAGGAGCATCAGTAGATTTTATGAGAAAAATATAATGTTGTTTCCTCTCTGACTTTTACTCTTTACGAGATTGTCTAGAGTTTTGAATTGAACCCAGTTTGACACCACTTTGGATATCAAGAACATTTAAAAGTTCCAGAAATTTGAGAAATAGAGATTTGCATCTGTATACTTGTCATTACAGAAGCTGCCTGTTCAATCGCAGACAAATTTTGCCAGTGCATCGAATATTTATACAAATGAGCTAAAATAATCAGTAATATTGAAGAATTTGAAGGGATTAAAAGTTGAAGTTGTCAAAACAGTTAGAACAATTAGGGCCACAACCTTTATGACCAAAAGAGCCAAAAGAGAATTTTCGACCACCTCAAATTTAACTGGATCTGCTAAACACATATAATATTTCAAATGAGGCTATCACAGCTCTTAAAGTTTTATGTATAGTTTTATATATGAACATAAACTGTGTCTTCTGTTGCATTTGTAAAGTTTCATTTACAATTTTGGATGGTAAATATTTCATCAAATTTTCAGCTGTTTTTATACCCAATTATAGAGGTTTAAAACCATGTTTTTCTGGATTCCTTACATATTTCTGATCATTTTGGTTATTTTTTTAAGCAGTTTTGTGTGTTTTTCAACCATTTTTAAGTTTTTATTGTTTTATAAAAACTAGTCATTTCGGTTGTTTTTGTTTTTAAAGCTATTTTAGCAGTTTTTCAACCTATTTCTTGTAGTTTTAGCCATTTTATCCCATTTTTTGTGTCTTTTTTTGCTATAAGTTAAAAGTCCTTTTGAAAATGACTTGTGCATAAATGAAATGAGAACAAGACAATAACATTTATTTAGGTACAATTTTATGAAAGCTTAGTGGAGCCACTACAGAAGGGCCAAATAGCCACATCTGGCTCCAGAGTCGCAGGATGTAGACTCCTGTTCCAGCAGCTGTTTGATCTGATTGACCTGGCTCTATATTAGCAGGAGTATTTTTGTATCTAAGCTACTGAGACAAACTGCCATGCACCTTCCCCTGGATATGTGATATGTGTTCTTTGACATGTTTAAATGGATACAAAATATAGGAGAAAAAATAATTTTGGGTAAAAATGCTACTTGATCAAGAATTCTAAAAATGTACAGTGAGGAAATATACATTAGATGTGTGTGCCAGTATTTCCAAGCATGTCAATTCCATATAATTTAAATAAGTGATCATGGTAAATATGTTTTAATTGCAGAGTTCAAAAATATGTATTTTTATTTTATTATGTATTTAGGAAGTCAATATTTCAAATGAAAACATTATGGTGAATTCAACAAGGACAAATTAAAACCTATAAATAATGTAATAATGTAAAACTTCAAGTCTGGGAAAAAGAACATCATCAGGCAATAGTGATTGGCAATTAAAAATAAACTTCCATGTGCACACTAACCTTTTCACTTTGAGAAAGTTCCTGACTATAGCTATATCAACCTTGAAACAACCATTTGTAATCAAAAATCATGACCTTGGACTATAACCTCATGTGTACGTTTATAGAACTTGAATCAGGATTGTTTTGTGTTTGATTCTATATTTTGAGTATTTTCACAACTACATTAAACAGTCTTTGTTGCAAATTGACCGTGTTTCATACAACAAATTTTGAAAGGGGGTTGTACAGCTTTGCTGTCATTGTGGTGTTATTGTAAAATCAAAAGAAGAGAACAGTAGTAAAACACACAGTATATGAACAATTAAATTAAATTAATTAAATATGTCATCATATTATTGAGTAACAAAAGCAAGTCTGAATAAATTTTTTTAGCCTGGATTCAAAGAGGCCAAAGTCGGTAATGGCGCATATGTCAGTTTGATCTAGAGTCTGGGGACAGTGACTGAGAAAGCCAAATCTCCCCTGTGTTTATATCTGCAGCTGTCAGAACTTCCAGCAGGAGCTGGTTTGTGGACCTTAACACCCTTTCAGTGTTTTGGAAGATGCAAGTTCTAATAAATAAGGAGGGGCAAGGACGTTGAGTGGTTTTAAAAACAAAGAGCAAAATCTTAATATCGATCCTATAAAGAACTGGGAGCCAGTGGAGGCCGAAGAGGACTACTGTGCCGATGTCGGCACGTGTTTATTAAAAAACAGGCTGTGGCATTTTGCACCAATTGGAGGCGACTGAGGACCGACTGGGAGACACCGACATAAAGTCTGTTGCAATAGTCAATCTTGAAAGCGTGAAATGTCCTTTCAAGGTCGTCGTGATTTTAAAAAAGGCTTGACTTTAGTTAAAATACATAGTTGATGAAAAAAAACAAAAAAAAAAAACTTGCTCTGACCATGCTGTCGATCTGTCAAATTTAAAACTGCCAATGAAAATCACTCTCAGATTCTTCACAGACTGTTTTAGCTTTGAGGAAAAAGAACTAGATTAAACAGGAACATTGTCACCAAATACAATGTACTCTGTTTTATCTTCTTTCAAATGGAGAAAAATCTTCCCCAGCCACAACTTGAGGTCTGTGATGTCTGTTATGGATTGAAGGACTCCTCTTTTGGAACATAGGTGAATACAGCTGCAAATCATCTGCGTAGCAGTAAAATGCTAAATGCTATAATTGACCCCAGTGGCAACATATATTAAGAAAACTGCACAGGGCCCAAATCATAATTGAAAAAGTGCTGTTGGTCAGGTAAGACTCAGTACCACGGATGCCAACGTAAATATTTAATATAGACAGTAGGATTGAATGATCCACCAAATTAAATGCCGCTGTCAAGTCGAGCAACACTAAGACAATAGGGAGAGACAGGGTGGCGTTGTTGTGCACTTTCAGCAGTGCGGACTCAGTGCTGTGTCTTGAGCTGAACCGAAACTGAAGAATTAAAGATTTAAAAGAATTGGGGGCACATCCTGAGCTGAAGTAAGTGTTCATTAAAACCAAGAGAGAAGGTCCAACATTAGAAAACACCTCTTTCAGCAGTTTAGTGGGAAAAACGTCCAACGGGCAACTCGTTGTTCTTCTCACAGGAGCTGAAGTTGCAGTGCCACTGATGCTTCATTGATTTTAGATGACAATATTTCCATGCAGCAACTGCAGCAGCCTCTATTTTTACTGTGTAAACAGGATCTATCAGGGATGCTGGATATAATAGAATTGTTCTTTTTGCTGCAGCTGGGGATAAGGTGTATGAGCTGCACACGCACAAAATAATTTACTCTCAAACTTGCACTCCACCTCTTTTTTTTCCATTCATCCATACATCATCATCCTGCTTTTATGAAAGCCTACAGGTAACTGTAAGTAACAGCTTTGCCCAATAAAACATTTTACTGGACAGCTCCTCTGCAGGTAGAGGGTAGATAGATAGATGTAGTGCAGCTACAGAGGAAGTCAGCCATTTAATTATATTAATGTTTTGCTGGCAGCCACTGAATATGTGAAGAGTCGCCGACATTTACGGTGACAAACAGGCCCTGCATGAAATGTGCCTGTTAAGCCATTACCTTCTGAATCCTCATTTAAGATCCCACTCACATCCTCCGCCTGGAACTCTTCATCTCATTAAAAAGCAGCGCCAACTACAACAGCAGCTGTAATACAATGCTTAACCTTGAAAGCAAGTAGCATGAAAAGCAAACTGTGATAGGTTGATCTAAATAAATGATTTTCTCTCCAGTTACAGAGCAAGTGTTCATATTAAAACACACTGTTGGAGAGATCACTAAATGGAAATATATAGATTACTTGAGCCTCACAGAAACATGGCTCCGTGTCAGTTTGGATCTTCAGCCCAGACTGAAATATCTCAGCAACTGTTGGATGGAATGTCATAAATTTTACGCCCAGAGGGTCGATTGTGGTGATTGTTAAGATCCAGAAATTTCTTTTTCTCCACAGCCCCCAGCCACTCAACACCTCTTTCCTATTCCCATAAGTTGTGTTGTGAAGGCCACATAGAGATAAGACTTTAAAACCGAAGGCAGCGTGGCTTCAGATGAGAGCAGAGCGAGTCCCACACTTTTGTGGAGAACATGCAAATTAACTTGCATGTTCTCCACAAATACAAAAAATAAAAAAAACTCCTTAATTTGACCTGGATGAGCCGCGATTCATCAGAAACTGAACAAGTCAAGGTCGAACAGGGGTGATGACGACTTTATCCAAAATATATAGTAAGTAACGCCAGCATTCTTTGATTCTGTTGTGAGTGAGACGTGAAACGCGGTACATGCAGCGAATAGTGTTTTTCAAGTGTGTGGAGAGAAGTTTGACATTGTCCCAGCCATCCCTCTGCACATTCAACTGTATGTATTTTCCTTGTGGCCCAGGTGGCAAAATCTTATTAAAGAAGATTTGATTGACATTTCCTCCCAGACAGCCACAGCTTCTTCACCTGGCTCACCTTTATGGAGTATTTTTGAAGTGAGGCAGGGAGAGGGTGCACAGTTATTAAAACTAACAAATAAAGGAGTCAAGTTGATAGTTGTAGTTGTAGGAGGATTTTCAATGAATGAATGAGACCATTGACAGGAAGTTTTGGAGGGTTACTTGTGGTTTTTTGAAACCAGGAAAAAGAAGATTAAAACCCAGAAATGAAAAAAAAAAAGATATTAAACGTGGATTACACAGAGTAGTGCGACAGCTCTGCTCACAAGTGAATTAGACTCACACCAATATTTATATGGACTTTTATGATTCTGAAAAGGTAAAACCTTATTACCATAACTCTGATTATTAATGTGTTTCCATCATATGTTGCAGGTCTTGTCAGCTAATAAATGGACAGTTGTGAAATTGGCTCAGGAATGATTCCATTAAAAAAAGAAAGGTGTTTTTGTGCTCTTATAAGGAGTTCTCATCTCTGTATCTTAATTGTGCACTGCAAGTTACTGAATTAGTAATTGATTACAGTCAGTGGTTACCTCTTGAAACAATGGGAGCTATTTTAATGACAAAGAAAGTACATTTTGACTGCTCCCTTTTGGGTGTTGTCACAGTGAATCGTGTGATCTGCATGTTCATTCATTCGTTCATTTGTTCATTTGTTCATTCATTCATTTAACAGGATATCCCTTGAGATGTAATATCTCATTTGTGAGGGGGGTCCTACAACAGGCATCTTGTACAATAATAATAAAATAAAATAGAAAAAAAGAAACGCAAAATGGAAAAAACAACAACCACAAAAAACAACATTCAAAACACACAACATGCATACAGGCCAGTAGCTTTTAGCAATTGTGCACTCCTCCTAGCTATATTGGTACAATGGAAAATAGATTCGCATGAGCTATTCATAACCTAATCGCTGGATGAATGCAAGGAGCAATAACAAAGTCAAAAATGTAAAAATAGTGAAGTTGCAGAGACAATAGAAATAGATATTAGTACCATCATCAACTTGTGAGTTATGTTGAAATATAACCAGCAAATAGTAAAAACAACAAATACAACAAAATTAAAATGTCAGTAATCAAAATGAAAAAACAGCAAAGGAGAGTTTAAAAACAGGAGCAATAAGTTTAGAAATGTTTGCGACATACCGTCTTAAATTGATTGAAGGATGTAATAGATCTTATTGAGCAAGGATGTTTATTCCAATCAGAAGGGGCTCTCACTTTAAATGCTCTACGGCCAGTTTCTTTTTTAAACTTAGGAACATTAAGAAACAGATGTTCAGTATGTCGGAGATTGTCGGTGGACAAAAGTGGCATTAGAAACTCTCTAAAGTAAGATGGATAGTTTAGATTGTGGCATTTGAATATAAACCGGAGCCAGTTCAAGTGTCTTCTCAGTGAAGTCCATTTTAATGTGTTATACATGAAACAGTGATATGTTCGTTAGGGACGCCTCAATATGAACCTGCAAAGGCTATTACATGTTACATGTTGGACGTGGCACACAGTACCAGAGGCCCTTACTGAATCCAGCTCAGCACTGGGTTTGCTCACGGAGCCACAGTAGTGAGCCATCTCCATTGATATATGAACCAGCAAGTAAAATGGAATTACCCTTAATAGTTACAGTTCATGAGAATACACTATTTACTAAGAAAAACAATGCCTGACTTAGTTTTAAGGGTCTCTCTTTCAGACCTGTTCTCAGTGTAATGTTTGATTCAGATGAACATGGATATTTCAGTCTGAAAACGATGCTATAAAATCTATATATAATAATATATAATATATATATATAATATATATATTAGAAACTAAAACCAATTAAATTAAGACATGCATACGGAACTACAAGATTTTCTTAATCTACACTAATGTTTTTAGAGATGCCAATATACCATAGGTAATGTGGATACGTTCTAATGTTAATGTTACCTAGAGTCACACACATTTTATGTTGCTGTCAGGAAGACGGCGTGGAAGGATGAAGTGCTGCTGCACAGTGAAATCTCACTTCAACAGTAACAGCCCTACTTTGTAATGGAGAATAAAAAACCTGTGGTAATACTAAAAAAAAAAAAAAAAAAAAAAAAAAGAAAAAAATAAAACA